>JAKTWX010000070.1:22951-48144 GCA_030582275.1 Waltiozyma pijperi
TCAACAACGTGCTCAACACTTTGTTGCTCTTGATCTCTAATCCTTTCATCTTGAGTGTGTTCTTCAGCTTGGACTTCGAAGGCGGCGTCGATGAATTCTACCAGGGACTCATTGAATCATGGGTGTATCTTGATTCTTATACTTGGGGTGTCGTTGTCTTGGGCTGGGGTGCTGTCTGGGCTGGTACTGCCAGCAGCTTGATGCTAGTTGACCTGGAAAGAGAGGAGAAGGTTAACACCGAATAAGATCATATGGGAAATATATACATACTCTGTGTATTCTAACAATGGTAATTACTACAATATATATACTTTACTACATAGAGTGAGTTACAGGTGACGCGCCGTATTACGAAAACCGCTCGATTAAGTATTAGAGACTAGTTAAAAGCTCTAACGAGTACGTATATAATTTAAAACACTGATCCCGCAAAACAATCGCTCCCCGCGGTACACTGAACTCAAATAAAGTACAATATTGCTTTAATATTAATGATCCATTGTATATTGGACGAGCTATATATTATATATAATACAATTGCCACGTGTAAACGTCATATTGAATCAATATTGTACATCCAATATACTAAAAATTAAATATAATATAGCTGTCACATGAGTAGTACTACGTACAGCTTGTTATAGCTCTAAGAATATTAATAATTTATAATTATAATTATATAATATAATTGATTAAAAATTATTAAATACATGAGCAATTATAATTAAATATATATAAATATTATAATTTATATATATTAATATTATGTTTAAAATTATTTGTTGTAAAATATTTTATGTAATATTTATAATATATAATTAATTAATTAAATGATCATAGGCGCAGCGCCGCTGATCTAGCTAGCTCGATATATATAATAATACTTAATCCACATATTAAGGAGATATCATCGCACGACGTGTAATTGTATACAGTAATTCATCATGATAATGTAGATGCGCTATATATTTTTAGATCAATTATTAATATGTACGCATGAATTTATACGTACTGCAGAGTTGAAATCAAAATACGGAAGAAAGAATCAACAGTGGAAGCTAGAACACCAGCTCCAGATAAGTTACCTCATGCTAATTTTATATGGTCTAATCTTTGGCAGCTCCTGGATAATTAAATATCGGAACACGGAAGGCGTTCGGGAATTATCTCGGAGAAATTTAAATTTTCCCCAGTTTTTCTAGTTTTTTCGGCTGAAATTGAAGGAAAGTAGCAATGGCAGTACTACAGCATGTCAACAAAATGTTCAGTTAACTTGAATTACGTCGTTTCAATTCAAGGCTGAGACCCAGAATTTCGAAATATTGAAAGATTTATTTGAAACTTTAAATTCCTTGTTCCTTTTGGGCGATTCACGTCCGTAACACGTAGAAGGTTGTTCTAAAATTATCATAATCGCCCCCTCATTATGATCAGTTCATAAAAATTCATATAAATTTGAAACAAATTTCTTCCTCCACACTCCACACTCCACACCTGTACAATTGACACAACTATATAGTTCAGACAACACAACCACACTATTATGACTCTAACAGCCTCTCAAACGCAAGAAACAACCACAAGAGAAGATATCACAACATCTTACATTCTTGAAGATTCCCAAGAACCTCTCCCAAGACCATCTCCACAATTGAAAAAGAACATCTTTGACAATTTCTCCCTAGCTGGTAAAGTCGCCGTTATCACCGGTGGTTCTCGTGGTATTGGGTATGCCGTTGCTGAATGTTACTGTCAAGCTGGTGCTTCTGTTGCCTTGATCGCTAGCAATGCGGAACGAGTTGAACAATCCGCTAAGGCATTAAGGGCCGAATATGGTTGTAAAGTTGAGTCGTACACTCTCGATGTCGCCCAACCTGCCAAGTGTGACGAAGCCATTGCTCAAATCGTGCAAGATTTCGGTACGATCGATATCTTTGTTGGTAACGCCGGTATCATTTGGACCGATGGTGGGATTATCTCTGATGCTGGGCTAAACAACGGGATCGAAAAATGGAGACGTATCATGGAGATCAACTTGAACGCCAACTATTATTTTGCCAGATCTGTGGGTCAAATTTTCAAAGAGAAGAAATCAGGCTCTTTCATCTTGACATCTTCAATGTCTGGTTCCATTTGCAATGTTCCTAACTATCAAACGGCTTATAACGCCAGTAAGGCCGGTCTTAAACACATGGCTAAATCGTTAGCTGTTGAATGGGCTTCTTTCAATGCTAGAGTCAATTCCATTAGTCCTGGGTACATCGATAGCGGGATATCCGATGTTTTGGACCCTGCCATTCTTGCCAAATGGAACAGTTTGATTCCTTTCGGAAGACAAGGGTTGCCTCAAGAGTTGGTTGGTGCTTATTTGTACCTTGCCAGTGATGCTTCTACTTACACCTCTGGTAGTGATATTGTCATTGATGGTGGTTATTGTTCAGTTTAAGTCTGGATGCTAATTGATGGATAGGCGTTCTACATAATATGCCACCACGAGATGAAAGATGATACTTTAGATGAGCTGGCACCAACTAAACTACAGACTAGTCTTCGAATCTGCAATTTTCCGTAATATATGTACAATAGAACTAGCTGTAATATTATTATTCATGTTCCAATCATCCTAGACCCCCCTGAAAGGCTCAAAGGAAACTCCGAGCTGTACAATTTGATTCACATAACTACTGCAATTAGCGCGGCGAGCTGTTTGGCGTTCGGTTAACCTTTTTGAAGCAAAACTGGACTTATGTAAGCATTTCAAGCCGGTAAGCCCTACGGACTGCAAATCCGCCTCTCGTTCGATCCGTTGATGGGAAAAGTCCACAAATTATTATTTTACAAGACGCGTACCGCCGTCCTAGCAGCTAATCATAATAAACAAAACATCAATAACCAATCCCAAACCATCAAAAATTACAGGTATTTTCAGGTATAACGCAAAGGATATCCAGTTATGTCCTCAGCACTTTCATTGGCCACGCTTCTGAAGGAGATAACCAAAGAGCTTTGCTTTGAAAGTACAACTGGTATTCCGCTACAGACGATTTGGGAGTACCTCTCCACCAAAGTTGAAACGTTGGATGAGTTCACCAAGAAATTGATATTTGCAAACCTCAAGAACAACAAGAATGTGGAGTTCCTTCAGCGTGCAGAAGAAATCAGCAACAACAAGAAGAAGTCCAAGTCTGCTGAAGACCCAATCATCCCATTAGAAGAGAGAAAGTCCCTCACTATTGAAGATGAGGATAAGTTTCTATTAAGGGCCGAGTTGGACTACCAGTTCTTCCAATTGACCAACGAGACACGCTCCAAGACAAGCGTTGGTGGTGCTCCTTATGAACTGCTTTTGGAAATCGCCAAGTCGCGTGAGCAAGGTATCGACTCGTTGACATTGACCACAGTCACCAAGCAGGACCAAAGATCGTTGACCACCAGAATCAACTCCCTTAACCATCTCGTGGTGAAGCTTCAGATCTTGAAGAAGGGCAGATCCTTGAGCTTGTTCATCTTCAAGCCTTTCGCCACGCAGGAAGTGCTCAATGGCATCATCGAAGTCAAGACCAAGGAGGATGGGACCCTCAATGAGAACTTCAATTTGAACGGGTTCAGACAGAAGCTAATGAGCATCCTAGAGAAGTCCAAGGGCGGTATCAGACAGTTCAGAGATCTCCGCAGAGAGTTGGAGTCAGACAAGACTGCCCGCCTAAGAAAAATGTACAGATCCTCCATCACGTTCTTGGACGAGAAGGGCTACCTAGACAGAGTCTTTGTCACTTTGGCCCAATCAAACAAAAAGACGCGTGCAGTTAGGTTCATCAAGCCTTTCGTTGATCAGAATGCCCACAACGAAGGCAGTGGTGCTGAAGAAGAGGAAAGCGACGAAGACGAAGAGGCTGGAGAAGAAGACGAGGAAGAAGAGGAGGAGGAAGAAGAGGAGGAAGTCCCTGAATTCAACGAAACTTTGATTGATGACGAATTGAAGATGCTTGAAGGCGGCGGCGGTGGTAACAGTACCACAAACACAGAGGGCAATGCCACAGGTGTCAGAGAGCTCAGTGAGACCAACTCCTCCAAGATGAAAATCTCTCTGGTTAAGGATACACACTTCAAAATCCCAACCTTCCACCGTTTCGAACCATCTCAATGCCAATTGTTCCAGTTAATCGACGGTTTCAAAATGAAAGGTTCCACTTCTGCCAATGCTTTGAACTCTATCTTTGGCTCAGGGTACGCACGTGTGTTTTACAAGCTAACGGAGTGCTACATCCACGAGAAGCATCCTAAGCACCTTACCAACCAACAGATAGTGAGATTCTACGACTCCAAGGGGAGATTGAGATTCTACAGGTACTTCACGAGACCTAACTTCAACCGTTTGGTCGGTGCAGCCAACGAGCCAATCGATGAGTTCAGCGGTGTGAAACGCTCCACCAAAACAATTCACAATCTTGATAGATCTGAATTTGTGTCCATATCATCGATGGTTGACATTTATGAAGAAGACGGTGTTCATAAGGTGTACTGGCACGGGTCTAGTGGGGTTCCGCCAAGCGTGAAGAAGACCATGTTGAAGTCTTCTGCGGACTACTCGTACCCTAAGAGAGACTCTGACATACCAGATGACCCTGATTTTCCTAGGAGAAAGAGAGGGAGACCAAGAAAGGGAGAAGAGAGACCTAAGAGTGACACCAAGAAAGCCAAGACTACCAAGAATAATGCTGGAGCTAAGGGTCAAACTGAAGCCCCACTCTTACCACCACCACCAACACCACCACCTCCTCCTTCCACTGGTGTAATCACTGAGACTGCCAATGAGCCTGCATCCTCTGAACCGGTAACAGTAACAGAGCCGGTAGCACACCCAGAAGGAGCAATGGAGAATCAAAGCGGAAATGGTCCAATTGAAACTAAAATCAACGTGGACCTAATGGCCCCAGCGATCCCATCTTCAACTAAGATCAGCAAACCACACATTGTGTTTGAAGATCTCTCTGGTAACTCGTTCCAAACCATTGAAAGATACCAATCCATCATCCAGGTCCTAGTGGACTCTCAAGGTGTCAAATTGAACGATTTGGCGTTCCTTCATGAGATCCGTGCTCAATTGGGGTACAACGCCGACAAGAAGACTCTGATAAAAGATCTTCATTCGTTGATCCAGCAGGGAAAGATCCACAAACAGGTCATCGAGGTTTGTCAGGAGGAAACTCAGAAAACAGAGCTGCATCAGGTGATTGTGTTGTCCGGGACCACACAGCAGACCATTGACGACTTCACAAGTTCTCTTCTGGTCCCAAAGACCAAGAAGCCGCCTAGAGACCTCCAGGTTCTTAACGATGTGAACATTGAATATTTCGATGAAAGTTTTGATTACGACAAGGTTCAACAGAAGAAAGCCGAAGCTGCTGCTATAGCTGCTGCCAGAGCCGCTGAAGAATCCTCCAAGGCCAAGGCTGCCAAAGCTGACAAGATCAAGAAGAGACGTGCTGCTATCGCTGCGATCAAGAACTCATCAAAGAAGAAGATCGCTAAGGCTGTCAGCCGCGAGAGAAAGTTGCCTTCTAAGCTATTGAAGTCTTTGAAGAAGGGCGTCACCAATTTGGAGACAGGCAACACCAAGAGATCGCGCAAACCAAGACCAGCCGAATCAAGAAAGCTCAGCAGAAGACGCACCACAAAGACGCTCACTCCACAAGAATCACTCACTTTGTTCAAAGCCGTTATCATCTGCAAGACCATCAACAAGTCGGACATTCTGTGGGATAAGGTTGCCGAGTTGATCGTGGACAAAGACCCATCTTATCTCCGCAGCGTTTGGCCTCGTGTCAGAACCATGATGGGTCCAACTGGCGTGGTCAAGGCTACGAGAACTTTGAAGAAATTGATCTTGAGGAACATCAGAGCCGGCCACATCACCGACGAGGAGGTTTTGAACCTGGATGACAATTTGGGAAAATTGGTTGAAATGTGGAACGATTCCGAATCTTCCACCACGGTTGATTTGAACGAGATCGAGAACTATGAGAACGACGACGAAGGTATCAACGACCAATTGAACAGTTATTTGAACGAGAAGTTGTACATCAATTTGAAGGAAAACCACCTCAGATTCAAGTTGTTGAAGAACCCAAGAACTTACAAGGCTGATTTGTCGTCAATGGTTAAAAGGGAAGCTCACCTGGCCAGTAAGGCGTACTTCTACGAGGAGGATGATACGGATGAAGAGGAACCTCAAGAGGAACTTGAAGAAATTCCAGAACCAGCAGCAGAACCAAAAAGCGAAACAGCTGCCACGGATACAACTGGCACCTCCAAACCACTTGAAACTTCTGTTAAGCCTTCAGCTACCACCACTACAGCCACAGCCACGGCCACGGCCACGGCCGCCATTGATTTCCTCAAGAACATCACACCAGAGCAATCAGAAGTCAGGAAAATCATTCTTTCCATTGTTCTTGGCGGTGGGAACTTCAGCCTGGAGAAATTGGACATCTTGGAGAAATTCCCCAAGACGACAATCGACGAAGTGTTCTATTACATGGCCAAGAACAAAGAGATCTTCCTATCCACAGAAGACAACAAGGTTCATATCGGGGAGAAATTGTCAAAAGCGCTCGCTAGTCCACTGGAGGCCTTAGATTTCCCTCGTATTCATGTGTTCCAGGACTTATTGAAGGATCTGTTCGCCATCAACAAAGGTCTACTATTGAATCCGATCTTCCACGATGCCTTAATGGTTCCATTGATCGAGCTGATGTCCTCAGACGCCTTGAACTTGACCCGTGTGGACCACTACAAGAACGAGATTTTTGAAGGGTACGAAGCCAGAGCCCTTGATAAGACCTATCTCCAATCGGACATCATGGTGATTCCAACTGAGAAGTCCGAGGCGCTGATCCAGTCTCGTAGAGCCAGATCCATTCCTATTCCGAACAAGGGAACAGCCTGCAGTTACATCTGGATCGATTTACAGGGGGAAATCATCAAGGAAGTGTGGATGAAACTTGTCAGGCAGGCGTTGATCCATGTCTTGTTCCATCCGGGGGTCCCAAAGAAGGTCTTGTTTGATTTGAAGTTCAAGGCGATTGTGCTGGAGTATAAGGAGTTTGAAGTTATTCTGCAGTGGATGATCGATTCCGGAGTTGTTCAGGTTAAAGAAGAGGACGGGTTATGGGTTACAGAGCAGTACTATCAAAGTATCTGAGAGTTTAAAGATTGATATTGCTTTTTCTTTTGTTTTTACAAAGCTGTGGCTCACTGTAAGCAGTGCCAGTAGATTTTAAAAGAAACCGTATATTTATTACACCCCATTTGATGTGATTATATGTACATGATGATATTATTATTATTATGATGAAATCAGTGCAAAGCAGCTTATTGCTGTTGAGCAGATTGTAAACCGTTGACAACCTTGATGTTGACGTCCAAGAAAGCGTTGACACAGCCCTTCAAACAGGATTCTTCAGCTGAGGATAACTGTGAGTCTTGAAGGTTTTGAACACATTGTTTGAAACAAAGATCTGTGAATTGATGAATGGAAGTTTGAACTTTGGCCTTGGAGTTTTCAGATTCAATAAATTGAACTAATTCTTGCTTGGAGGCATCGTCTAATTGAGAGAGAAGTTGTTGGTTAAGAGAAGACATGTTGTGAATGTGGAGGAGATTACTTATCTAAAGAATATCATCAAAGGTTCAACAGAGCTTTGTACACAATTGTTTGACATATTGATCGTTTTTCGACACGGCGGCCGCTTCCAAAAATTATTCGAGGGATGTCCGGATGTTACATTGGTACCCTTTACTAAATGACAGTAGGTCAGTGAATCGGATTTGTGATGTTTGGATGTTAGGAAAGTCCGGAACCTGACGGTACGCCCAGCCGGAAAGCATTTGCCCCGAAAAGTTCCGAGAATCCAAAGAAGATCCACAAATTGTTGATTCTTCTGGATCTATGTGAAACAAATTAGATAAAATGGGAATAAAATCAAGCCAATTTTCAAGATTGAAAGCGACGTATAATATGTCAGCTACAGGTTGCAAATTTTGAACACAGTTCATCAGTATTCAGTAATCAGTTCAAAGATTACGTAATTTCCCCCGGACCCCGGACCTACGCATATATGTTATTTTCCGATAGTTACCGCAATGTTCCGAGAATTCGCGCTGTCATCAAGAAGCTGTTCTCCAGAATTAAGAAATTACAATATTATAATATCACTGAATTTAATATAATACGATATATTGTTCTTCTAAGAATAAACAAAGAAAAGCAATAGTCCTAAGCTACAACTGGTGATCGTATACAGAAGAACCATATTCATTGTCCAACCATCACTCCAATTTTCTTAAAAGAGCAGCTTTATGTCCAATATATCACACATCATCAGCGCTGTCCCAACAGTACACTCATCAGGCCCAGACAATCCAGCAAACACAGCCCCCAGTGAAGGAGCAAGTGTCAACAACGCCACATCCACCAATGGGCTCACTCATGAAAGAGACGAACCGCAGCCACAACCACAACCACATCTACTCAACGAGCCGGACACAGCAGATGAAGAGTCGCAAAGAAAGAGATCGAAAGCCTCAAGAGCTTGTGATGAATGCCGCAGGAAGAAAGTTAAGTGTGATGCAATGATGACAGGCAACAATACGCTTGAGAAGCCATGTACAAACTGTATCAAGAACGGCGACCAGTGCCTCTTTGAGAGAATACAGATGAAAAGAGGCCCAACCAAAGGGTTTGGCTCATCAAACAGATCAAGGTCCAACTCAAGATCTTCAAGACACAGCTCCATATCTTCAATGCAATCCTTGCAGTCCATGCAATCAGGCTCAACTCAAATTGTTCTGCCGCCACTGACCTCGCTGACTGTTCCTATTGACAACCATCCGTCTGCTCCAGCTTCTCCAAGAGGCCTAAGTAACCCTCAGCTTCAACAACTTCAGCAACAGCAGCAGCAGTCACAGCAACAGCAACAACTTCAGCAGCAACCACAACCTCCACAAGCAGTAGACTATACCAATGCCCAGCAACAGCAGCAAAGTGGGCTGTTCTGGAAGGTTCCTTCAAGCTTCAACAGAAGAGGGTCCAACGTGTCAATGGATTCCAACATGAGCAATGACAGATATTCAGTCTCTTCAGCAGGAAGCGGCTTCAACCCTCAATTCAGAACCAAATCATACGAAGCTTCAGTCATCAGCGATTCCGAAGAGGAAAGTAGCCGAATGATGATGGGTGTGTCATTGGGCGCTGTCAATGCCAACGTTTATAACAGTGCAAGTTTGCCCTTTGACGCCAGAGGACAGGCTGTGCTTTTGGACAATTATTACAAACTGGTACATCCCATCAATCCAATATTGATAGAGCGTGAGCCTTTGATCGAGTTGTTGAACAGATTGGAGCCATCAGACATAAACCAGGTGTTGGTGAACTTTCTGTACCACTCCCTTGACCTCTTACTGAACAATAACCAAAGAGCCAATGTTCCTAACACCATCATGACGATAAACCAGTTGTACTGGAAGGTTTTCCAGCTCTATCAGACTTACCAGAACATTCTCAGTAACAATCTTGGCTCGCTTTACCTCTACATCACAACGTTGCTTGTTTTGAACGTCAAGCTGTTCAACTTGAGAGATTTCGATTCGATTAATTTGAACTTCACCAATATTCTAGTGAAAAAGTTCAGGATCTTCTCCAAGTTATTTGATAACAATATCAATCCTAAAGACACTCATGCGGCAAAGACCGCTGAGTACTTGAAATTCTCCTATCTCAACATCTGCTATTTGAACGCCTTGACTTCATTGATCATCAATTCAGAAAAAGACGGCTTGAACATTGTCAGATTCGACTTCAAAGAGAAAACCAACGACAGTAATCCAACATTGCCACTGTTTGCCAAATTTCTCCTCAATTTCAATAGCTTCAAGCAATCAGTTTTCAAAGACTTCAATTACAACAAAGAGTCCATCTACAGCAACTACATCGGCTTGATCCAAAGCTTCCTCAATGACAAAATGTACTCGCAGCTGTTCGAGGCACCAGGCGACAAATCTGACAGCTCTATTCGTGCTAATATTGATACAAATTTCTTCAGGTTGATCAGGCTGAACTATGAATTGATCTACAGAATCGACCAAACGCTCAAAGCACAGCCTCCAACTGCCACAGGGAAGCCTTCAAAGAGTGAGATGATCAGTTTCATTGACCAATCCCAATACCAGCTATACGAGACGATAAACCAGCAATTGAGCGTCTTGAAGTACCTTGTGCCGCTTATAATCAACGGTGATGGCAGTCCCATGTTGCAAAACAAAGACCAACAGTCGTCGCTTATGAACTACTCGTCACTATCGATTTTGCTGTTGAACAAAAGCATTGACTTGATCAAGCTTCAACAGATCTTTTTGAACGTCTTCAAGATCAATTCCCAGTTGAGTTTCAAGATCTCTATGAATTTCAACGATCTTATCAATTTGATTCAGATGATTCCAAACTTTAACACCCCAACAACCAAGTTTGATTCAAATAGTTTGCAATTCTTTGTCAATTTGAACATCCCAAACACTTTGACCAACCTGGATCTCAGCTTGGTTCAACTTATTTATCAAAATTACAGAGATCTCCTTAAGGATGTTTACAACGAGCTATTGGAAGGTGATCTAAAATATGGTTGGGGATCTAAATAGGCCGGGGTTTGATGGAACAGTATAGGTATAGGATCAACATTCAATGTACGTATTACAGCTGTGTATGTACTGCACTGATCGCTCATCTGGAGTACAGGAGCCACACTAGGTATGACATGGAACAATGGGATGTATTATATAACATGGCTGATTAGATTATGTGTCAACTAGTTGTAACTAGAGACGCCTGGTGGTGTTTGAAGTCCTTATAATTAATTAATCTGCTTCAGCCTATCGCACGTAGTGGCCCGTGGGCAGTTCTCAATTGTTATATGCAGATTTGGAAGCTGGTAGAAAGAAAGTACAGTACGATTTATGAGAGTTGAACCACATCTTGACTCCAGCTAGGCTGTTTAGAATTCTCAGGCACTGTTCAAAGTTCAAACCACAAAACCACGCTCTGTTATTGGACAATTAAAGCAAACTTGAAGAAATGCAAATGTAACGTGATTTCGAAAGCCGTTCCAGAACTCGCATGATCGTGCACCGCATTCTATACAAATGCTGCGGGAATCTGCAAGAGTTATTCGATTTAATGCGGCGCCTTTGGGAAATCTCCTTATAATTTAATTTCCTTTTGTACACGAATGACATCCACGCCATTTCATATTCAGCTATAGAGGCTAGTACTGGTACTTCACTGAAATATAAAAAGGGATCATGTGCCCATTCTTTCCAACTTCTGTCTACACTGTATAACAAAACCTGTTGGCTTCCATATTCCCCATCGACTCTCTCTTAAAGTCTCCCTCCCACACTTACATAACAATATTCACAACACAATGGTTTCCGCTTCTTCCGTCAGATTATTCCAATCTTCCTTTGCCACTTTAAACAAGCAAGCCGCTACTAAGGCCGGTTTAAGCCCAGCTATTAAATTCGGTGGTTACTTC
This sequence comes from Waltiozyma pijperi, assembly GCA_030582275.1. Taxonomy (NCBI): domain Eukaryota; kingdom Fungi; phylum Ascomycota; class Saccharomycetes; order Phaffomycetales; family Wickerhamomycetaceae; genus Waltiozyma; species Waltiozyma pijperi. Next base: position 34,540 of record JAKTWX010000070.1, read on the forward strand.
TTAGGTTCCGCTGCTGTACTTGGTGTGTTTGCCACTTACTTGACAGAAACTTACTACTACCAGAACCCAATTAGAAAGTCCTTTGAAGATGCTGATAAGGGTTCCCTTAAAGGTGCTGCCTCTCAAGAAGCTATTGACTCTAAGTTCTACCATTAAGTCAATAGCTCCATCAACTATCAATTGATATTCATACAGCTCAATGTCTAGGGTTCAATTGATCTTGCCCCACTCCTATTTCCTCATTATTCATTTTGTATACTAGCTAATGTTGGAAACTACAGTTTACCAATTTATTTATTAATATTATGTGTCACGAAATTCTTTAAATCTTCTTCTTCAACTAATTCTAATTTATTAGCTTAAATTTCTGTCAGCTTCTTTGTAGTTTGAATTAGCCGCGGATCTCTAGTTATCATAACATTCAACCGAATCTAGTAAAATATTAGAATGTATTATTCTCTAAAGCACACACATCCACGCTGCTATAAGTAATTATGTACCATCAAGAATTATGTATTCTCAAACCAAAGTCCATGGATATTGGGGAATTTGCCAGCTTAACTATGTGATTTAAAACACCGGATAGGCCCTTTTAACTTTTAACTGCATCTCTTTTGAAATTTGGACAAATGCTCTGTCCTAGCAACCGACTCGCAGATATTTGCATGTCCCTCGATGTTCAAGAAGTATTTCCTATTTGGGATCTTTATGCTATTTTTCTGGCACGCTCGCGGTCTTTTTGGGAAACAAGCCTGGGATCTTTTCTTGAAAATTAAGCGCCAGAAAGATTTGTGCAACATAAACAACACAAAAGATTCTAAAACCAAGCGTTTCACCATACTAGGGTCCACATTCTTGTTCAATTGATCTAACAGTCACTGTTTCATACAAAATGAGTTTCAACAGAAAGAGAAGATTCAATCGTACGTCAAAATCTCCCTTAAAACACATTCTTATTGCACCTATACTAACATCGCCACCCTTCTTTGTTTTAAAGAAAGTGATGACTATGGTTATGACCAGAATTATCGCAATAACCAAGGCTACAATGGTAATGATGGATACCAGCCATACCCATACAAGAGAGGAAGAAGAGAATTGCCTACTGGGATTATATTGGCGAAGACTCTTTGTCGTGATATCTTTACAATGGGTGACAATCTTGTCAAATTCACTGAAGACTTGGAGTTCATGTGTAAGCCAATCTTACAGAACTTTGAAAGTGACCAGCTGTTCAGAGATTCCCTCTTAGACTGTCTCTACGCTGTCACCACTGAACAACCACACAAGGTTTTGCATTTAGCTGGGTTCATTCAAGCAGTTAACTCTGGGAGTCATAAGATTGGGTCTCTTCTTGTTGAGTTTTTCCATCAAAAGCTTCAAGATCTAATCCAAAAGGGCACCAATGAGCCAGCTTCTGAAAGCCCTGAGTCCAATATTGGTGTTTGGGATACCATTAAGTTGGTTCTTAGATTGTTGTCCTCTTTGTCTTTCATCATTGACCACGACGATTTGATTAAGATCCACAAGCAATTTTTGAACTTGGCCATTGAATTACAGAGCAACAAAGACCAAAGATCTCCATTAGGTGAAGCCATCTACTACAACACGTTAATTTCAGTTCCATACTTGCTAGTGTACTGTGCTGAAGAAACCAAAGCTGAACTTAAATCCAAGATCTTCGCCGAATTGATCTCTTTAGCTGAACGGTTCAACGTGAAATCTTCTGCTGCATTCACAATCACACATCCATACTTGGAAACCACAAAGGCTGCATATGAATCCAAGAACATTGCTGAGTTGATCTTACCAGCTTTGAAAGCCGATCTTGAAAATGATGTCTCCTATTTCATTGATTTCTATGAAGTGGTGCTACCATTCTTGACTTTGAAGGAGGGAAAGCACCATATCCCCCAATTATCAATGCCAACTGCTGAAGAGTTGTCTAAAGTTTCTCTTTTGCAAAACGCTAAGGGTAACGTTGACAGTATGTGGAAGACCGCTAGATTCACCTTCCAGGTTTATCTACCACAGGAGAAATTCTCAACCACACCATCCCCTGAGAGCTACTTTGGCTTACTCTTAAGAGACATTCAAGTGGATGTTATTGAAGCAATCGAGTTCAACAGAACCGAAGTGGCCCTACAACTAGTTAACATGCAATCTTTCTTCAAAGAAAACACTTTCACTTTTGAAGGGAGATCCATTGAGAGTTTAGAGACCTACATCAACGAGAAGGCAGAAGACGAAGAGGCCTTATCAACTTGGAAGTTGGAAGATACCTTATTTGAGAGCATTCTTTCATTGATGTACAACCTCCCAGATCCTTCCAAGCCTTTGATCTACTACTTCACCACAATTGTGGATTTCTTCAATAACTCTATGAAGGAGAACGCTAAAGTTGGTGGGAGAGCTATTAGATTTTTCTACAGCCATGCTCACGTGTTGGATTTCGAATTGAGAATGAGATACGTCGATTGGCTTTCAGTTCAATTCAGTAACTTTGGGTTCGGTTGGAAATGGATCGAATGGGAAAGTGATGGGATTTCTCAAATGAACAACATCCACCACCCAAGATTGTTTGTTATCAAGAGCATTATTGCCAAGTGTTTGTGCTTGACTGAGACTTCTGTCATCGAAGGGACCTTACCACCCACTTTCCAGGCTTTCTTGGACATTAGTCTTTTCACGAAAGAGCAATTGGCCGTGTTTTACAAGGAGCTATTGGACGGGAAGATCAGTGAAGAAGAGGGCAGCAGCTTTTCGTTTAGTAAAGAGAGTTCCCCGTTCGCTGATTTGGTTAAAAGATGGTTTGATTACTATTTTGCCGAAGAAAACCAAGAAGATATTGACGTTATTATCGGTGATATCAAGCAGAGATCCTCTGAGTTCTCGCAACCTTCCAAAGTGTTAATCTACGTCTTGATGCAAACAATCTCCATGCTTGGGGACAGATCATTCAGTCATGTCAACAAGGTCATCGATGCCTCAGAAAGATTCCTCCTCTCTGCCATTAGAGGCGACAGTGAGTCCCCGTACACCGCCGAAGTGGTTCAAACCAACGAAAGATATCTCATTGACGCTCTTCTCAAGTCCTGGAACTCTCAACCAAAGACCGCCTTCATTGTTTTGAACTATTTGGAAAGCCGTGGGATTATCTCTTCTTCAAGCAAGCTCTTGGAATGTGTCAATGGCCAATACGGTGCTGAGAAGTGGACTTCCAACTGTTTCAGTGTCGAGTCTGTGTATTCCACTTTGGACCAATTGACAGCTGGTGAGCCAGAGAAGAAGGAATGTGTTGAGTTGAACGAAGTTTTGAGAGTTGTGATTGACGATATCAGTGCCATCAGTGAGAAATTGTCCGATTCCGAAGTTGCTGAATTACCAGACATCTACGAATACGAGTTGGAAAACGTTGACAAGCAATGGAGATACCAATCTTTGATAGGATTCTTGAGATCAGCTTTGAGAAAGTATTCCAAGTTTGTTAACGTTGAACAATTCAAGGAGATTGTTGAAGCTAAGATCCAGAAGAAATCAACTGCTGACTTGATCAAGTCTTGGATTGGGCAGTTGGATCAGTTATGATTCGATCTTGAGTGATGCTATATATACTAGCTAGACCAAATAATATAATCAAGTAGAAGTCTTTTTCAGATTAATTTTGTTGCAATTCCAATTTCCAGCGGAATTACGCGTCCGATCAGGCAGCTGAAATCCGCGCTGTAACGAATTGTTAGATTAGCAGCTAACTGCTATGTTTGATAGATAAACTTTTTAAAGAACTATGAATGATCTTTGACCCAGTCCCAGTGCTAACCAACAGTAACTGAAACGTGATAAACAGCATCAACTGAGAATCTCCTACAAAATGACAGAACAAGAAACTTCCCACACTACAACAGATTCTTCATCCAACTCCAACTCCAAATTCACTCCCAAGATCCCTGTAAAGTTAAACCCACCAAACTTCACCACCAAATTCAGCAAGACAGAACTACTTCAATACAACGGTAAATCACCAGAGGTGGACTACAAGAGATACATCGCTATAAAGAGCCACATATTTGACGTGACATCCAATGAACAAATGTACGGTGATGGGAAATCATACTCAGTTTTCTGTGGATATGATTGTAGTAGAGCTTTAGGATTATCAAGTTTAAAAAAACAAGATATCGTGGATAAATGTGGACAATTCGATGATTACACGGAAAGACAATGGAAGGTTTTGAATGATTGGTATTTGTTCTTTGAGAAGAGATACAATATTGTCGGGGTACTACAGGATGATACAAAATAGATAGGTATGTTATATGTATTCATGATGGATATGTGTGTATGTTCAATTTTCACCGGTTGTAGTGACGTTGATCAAAGAGAAGTTACTACCAACTCTCATTCCATTGTTTGACCCAGATCCTGTTCCTGTCTTGTTATGAGTCTTCCCAATGGATTTGGCAGGAGAAGAATTGTTGGAGTTACCACTATTCAATTTGAATTCGTTGATTTTCTTATCAGCCTCCTTGTCAACGAATGTAAAGCTTGAAGTTGATCGGTTACTGTGGTTACCGTATTTTGGAATGTCCATCATGCCTGCAGTTTGTTGTAAATCATCAATCAGTCTTTGCAAAGTCTCGTTATCGTTGATTGCAATCTTCAATCTCTGCTGCATGATGTTCAAATTGTTCTCGTCCTTAGTTAGGAATTGTATCTGATTCTTCAAATTAGGAATGATCTCATTGGCCAAAGTGTGGTTCTCCGATTTCAGCTGGTCTGTTTGCAATTTATGCTGGTTCTTCAATTGTTGCAACTCGGTTTGCAATTTGGCTATTTGATCGTCTTTCAACAAATTGGAAGTCTTCAACTGCGAAAGCTCATAGTTCAAAGACAAAGAAGAAGGCTTGGTTCCTGTTTGGTACATCAGCACGTGCTCCTCAGCAATGTATCTCTTATGGCGTTCCTCGTTCAACCGTTTAGTCAGATCGGCAATCAATTGAGCGTGGGTTCTTTCGTTGAAATAAGGCGATGGTTGCGTGGCCCCAATTTGTAAAGATTCTTCTAATTTGATTTCCCTTTTCACAGATTGGATCAATTCAGCAGAGACCAATTCCAATTCGTTCATGATGTCCAATTTCCCCTGCATTATCCCCAATTGATCCACGGTGAATTCCAATTTCCTCTCTTTATCCAAAACAGCTGGTTCAGGGCCCATCTTAGCACTAGCGACAGTACTAGCTTGGACCAAAGGCGCAGTGGAAGATTCAAGTTCAAAGGAACTCTGTAAACCAGCAGACGTCCCGATAGGAAGATGGTTGGCGCTTGATTGTCTTGAAGGATCCAAAGTTCTTGGGATTGGTTCCACGTCAGAGGCAGACTCATCCGCGTCGTTGCTGATATTGGCACCGTAGTGTTGCTTTCTAGCAGGAACCGGCACCTTGGAAGGAGGCACAGTGGATGTAGTACTGTCACTAGCTTGAGAGTTTCTAGGCAAATCAGGGGATGAAGGAAACACCGGTGTATTCTCCTTCTTGCTGGCTCTTCTGTTCTTCCAATTGCTCAAGAACTTAGGAGACTTCAACAACTTGAAAGAAGATCTCTTCGTGGAGGAGGAATCCAGTGATGCTTGATCGGATATGGACAGTCTTTTCTTGTTTCTTGGAGAGTCCCTGGACACGGCAGTAGGCGTCACTGAATCCTCAAACTGTCTGACATTCGGATTCACAATCACAGGGGTGGCCACTGAATGGGTTGATGAGACATTGAACGAGCCTGGGATCGTAGCAGTGTCATCGTCGCCATAATCTTCTCCCCCTTCTGTTGCTGCGTTGGCGTTACTGACAGATTTCATTGTGGTGTTGTCCTCGTCTTCCGGAGTGGCATCCTGCTTCTTGTTCTTGAAATAAGACAAACCTTCCGTGTCGTCTTGGCCCTCGCCACTGCCACCAATACCACCCATCAAGGAGAACTGAGAAGCAGTGACGAACATCTCTGTGTTCAGAGTACTGGCATTGGTATCGTTCTTGATAGTCCCATACAAGGCTCTCTGGTTTTGCAAATGCTGGTTTTGTGTTGAGGTTTCTGAAATGGCAGAAAACGAAGAATACCCAGACATCGAAGACGCAGATTTGGCAGCTCTGTGTGCTTTTTGATCTGAAGCGACAGACTTGGATGTGGTTGTTGTTGTTGTTTGTTGCTGCTTGAAGGGAGATCTATCCACCGCGAGAGTCTGTTGTTGTTGCTGTTGAGGAGATATGAAGTTCTTCTCGATTGGAGGAGGAGTCACAGTTCTCTTTGTCTGATCTTCAGCGTGCTGGGAAGGAGCAGTCAATTGGGAAGCTGGGTCCACGTGTTCTGAAGAAGCAATATCCTCATCTGTGCTCTCATCCTGTTCCTCCTCCTCTTCGTCATCGTCTCTTAAGTTCAGCAAACTCAAATGTGGCAAGCCATTGGATCTCTTCATCTTTGAAGGAGATTCCTCATGAACAAGAACCGTGTTATGGGAGTCATCGTCATCGTCTTCTCCCTCTGCGATGGACTCAAAGGAATCCTCGAATTCACCAGTGACGTGGTTATTATCTGAAGAAGAAGAAGAAGTCTTGATGTTATGATGAGAAGACTCCGCTATTGGGAGATCATCAGATGCAAGTTGTCTTTCCGGTTGTGATGTTCTTTGATTAATTGGCTGCTGTTGCTGTTGATGTGGCAATGGGAACTGTTGAATTGGTCTTTGAGAAGGAGGTTGTTGCTGTTGGTGCGGACGAATTGGACCTTGTGTTGTCTCATCAGGGATCGAACCCAACCCATTGGCCCTGAAAGGTTGCTGCTGCTGCTGCTGTTGATACATGTTGGTTCCTGTTTGCAAAGACATTGCTCTTGGAGGAGGTATGCGCCCTGCATTTCCGTTGGAGACAGGAGGTGGACCATATCTTTGCATAAGCTGAGGTTGTGGCTGTTGCGGATTGAAAGGGGGTCTCCCCTGCTGGAATTGTTGTTGTTGTTGTTGTTGTTGTTGTTGTTGTTGTTGTTGTTGTTGTTGTTGTTGTTGTTGTTGTTGTTGTTGTTGTTGCAGCTGTGGTGGCGGAGGACCAGACATTAGCGAGTTGGCACGTGGATTTGGTCTCATCATTGGGTGATATTGCTGCTGCTGTTGTTGTTGGAAAGCAGTTGGAGGAGGTGTCATCAAAGAGTTGGCTCTTGGATTGCCGCCCATAAAACCCTGAGGAGGCTGCTGCTGCTGAAACATTCTCTGCTGTTGCTGTCTCTGGTAAGGATTCACACCAGGAACAACCTGCAAGGACATAGCCTTTCCGGCATTAGCGTAGCTCATCTTCTTCATATTGTTCATCTGCTTACGGTACTGATTCCCACTGACATTGGCACCCTTACCAACAAAGCCCGTTTGCAGAGTGGGGATAATTGGCGTAGTGTCAAAACTGGAGCCACCGCCGTAACGGCCACGATCTTTGATTGTGGAAATCTCAGCAAAGGTCATACCATTTGCCTGTGTGTTGTCCAGAACCACATCTTTATCATCGTCATCTTCATCGTCTCCGCCAGAGAAGGACTTGGACTTCTTAGACGACTTCAAGTGGAAAAACCCCTTCCCGTTGGAACTTCCGGTTGAAGTCATTGAATGCTTCTTTGGGTGGGACATTGGAGCCTGCGGTTGTGGATACCCGTTATTCATAAACTGATTCTGTTGTATTTGTTGTTGCTGTTGTTGATGTGGAGGGAACTGATGTGGGTAATGTTGTTGGTAGTGCTGTTGCTGCTGATGTTGCTGTTGCATGACTGACACTTCATCTCTAACATCAATGTTCCCAATATCGGTGGAAAGCAACTGGTTTCTTAGGTTAGCCGCTGCTGATGTTGATTTGGGCCCTCCTGACATTATGGAAGCTGAAGGTATGCTTGATCTGTGTTGAAGGCAGCTAAATTTAAGGCACTAAATACCTGGGCTGCTAATGTATGTGTTCACTGTTGATCAGGCGGTTGAATTAAACCTAACAAATGCTGTTTTGGTGATTTATATTGATGTTGATGATCTACAAATTTAGCGCTTTCGCCCAGCTACGCAGATCTGTTGTTGTAACCGGTACCCGCGAATTTTCGCTCGTTTAATTTTTCCCATGATCCGTTCCGGGTCACGTGCGGGTTCCGGAATACAGTTAAAGAACTCCCGAATATTCCCGAATCCCGAGCGCGGAAACAGCAGCAGTGCAGACGCGAGCGGTTTTCATGAGATCTCACAGAGCACGTACGTAACTAGCTATATAGACATGAGCTACAAAGTAGATCAGAGTAGAGTGTCTTTGCTCATTCTGTCATTACAACAGCTTCATCCTATTTATCAAAACCGCATTATGATCTCCTTTGTTGAAGACCTCTGGACATCTGTGTTCACACCAGGTACAACCCCAACATTAATTCTTGCCACACACATTTCATTTGCATTACTCTCTGTATCATTAATTGTCTTTGTCATCTTAACCAACTTCAACTTCCACTTGTGTAACTTATTGGTGTTAAGTTTGGCTTTATGGGCTGCTATTACTTGGTTCATCAGCGAACTTGCTAAAGATCAACAACAGCAACAAGAAAAAGAAACCAAAGAGAAATCTGAAGAAGAAGAAGAAGAACCAACAAAAGCTAAGGAACAAGAACCAAAGAAAGTGGAAAACGTTGCCACTCCAAAGAAAACCACTGCTTCTGGTGTCTCCACTCCAACCTCTGCTCCAAAAAGACAACTAAGGAGAAAAGTCTAAGCATCATTAATCTGTTTTATATGTAGAAAAGAAGACATTATACTCATTAATACAAATTCATTAGTCATTAAATTGGATATTTCCTATATACATGCGTACACCACACTGTACGTTACAATCTTAAGCGTTCTTGGTTATCATAACTTTTCATCTCTTGTATCATCAGTTTCTTAAATTGGACCATATCTTCATCATAATCGTCATCTTCTTCAGTATCAACAGCTTCATTTGAGCCCTTATAACTTTCAACGTCTTCGTTTCCTTCATCTGTCTCACTGTATTCCTCATCTTCATTATCATCATGCTGGAGATTTTGTCCTTTTTGAAAAGTGGGGCTGAACAAAGACGTACTGATGGATCTAGGACTGCTACTTTCAACGTATTGTCCTAAACTGAAAGCTGTCGTTCCAGCTTGATTCTGATTGAAGTTCTGTCTAGTGTCCTGATTAGAATGGTTTAGAAGCCCATGACTAAACTTTGGTGATAATGAGGACAGATTCCAGTTACTAATAGGTGATAAAGTCCTCTTTAACTTTGAGCCCATAACTTTTGAATTTGATTCACCTTTAGGGGATTTAGCAACCTCTTCAGGATGGTCAAACTGACATTCTTTGGTTTGAACATTGCAGTAGTAATAAGTACCAAGGTTAGAATCATACCTTACTTCCCAAGGGTATTCCACTTCAGGTAGTTTGATCAAAGAAGCGGAAGAGTTACTTGTGTTCAGTCTTAACGGCGTAGGTTTGGATTTGCCCGATTTGGATCTGGATTTAGGAGCTGACGATGTTGTGAAGTTGGGTAGAGATGCTGAGTATTGCTGTGATGCTGTCTGTTCCTTAATGGTAGTAGTGGACTTCTTCCGTTTAGGAAGGATTTGGATTCCTTTCATATGTGTTTCTGTGTGTGTGTGAAGTGAGGACCTTACTATGCCTTGAAAGAAGTGGGGCTGAAGAGTGGAATTTGAATGTTTGAACTTTCAAGTAGCAGTTGATTTGAGATTTGAGATCTAAGAGAAGCAAAGTACCAGTTTGGCACTTTTATACTTTAAACGGGGAAAGTAAAAGAAGTCATTCATAGCTCCTTTTTTTTCACGGCAGAAGACAACAAACCTAGTCTATATCTAGATGAGCATTAACTAGAATAGACCAATTAATTATTCACCCTAGCCATACAAGATTTGTTATACGCCGTTAATGATAGTGTTTTAAACGGGTTTCGGCAAGAAAACTTCCCGTCTCGGTTCCTGATTTGCCGAGCCTTAAACCCGCGATTCCGCCGCCGACACCCACAAAAGAAGCTAAAATATTTGTTAAAACCGCCGCCGTCAACGGCTAATCGGCGGCTGACTTGAATAAATTTATAACCGACCGGCTCAAACTAGGTGCTCAAACTCAACAGCTTCATAAATGATATTGATACAATTCCCGTATTATTATTGAGTCGGTGAATACTGTTTGCTCCAGCTCACTGAGTTTTAAAAGCTGGGAAACATCTTCGATCACAGTTCACTGAAATATCTGCTTATTTCGTGCAGCCAGCTCTCGCGTGAAAATTTCATTTTTCAACAGCTTAATTACTAGTACAACTGCAAACTAAAATTTATGTTCATTAAGGACACCATAAGAACCATCTCTCCTCCACAAAGAGAGGTCAACAAGAGAGTTCAACTAGTGCCACTGACTACTGTAAGGTAAGTAATAAGCCTTTTTAACTAGATTAATTAACTTCTATGCGTGAAGCAAGATCAAATTTTGATCCGAATCACATAAACCAGTACAGTACGTCACTTGATACAGTGTACGCTCAATAAAATCATGGGTATCTTCTAATTAATGTTTATAAACTCGTAATATAAACAATAAACTGCAGTTATTGGTTGTAAACAGCATCCAGTGCTCAAAGCTTGATACTCTCAAAGCATCAAGGGACAAAGAATCAGAACCATAAACATCCCAACAAATTTAAAACTCAAATCATCCTTCCCTCTACTTGCACCATAGCTACCAAATGCGACATTATGGTTCCCACTGTTAGCAGAAGCAGAGTTTGAGTTCTTGTGTTCTCCATTATCGGAAGCAATGGAATATATCGTAGTGCCACTGCCCACAGACACAACCGATGAAGAGCTATCAATCGAATATTTGTCATTGGAACGTGAGCTTCTTGTCACAGCCACATCAGAGACCGACGAAGTGTATTGAATCAAGTTGGAGTAAAAAGATGGTGTCAACGAGGATCCATAATCGGTGTCAAGACCAGTATCCTGTGCTGTGTCTATCGATAATGAAGCTGTTGAGAGCAGTAGTAATGTTGGGAAACTGTTGCTTAAAGCAGTTGGATATGTTGTTGTGAGGGAAGCTAGCTCGGTTGCTGATACTGTTGGGCCGATATCGGAGTCTGTTGCTAGTGAGATGGCCATATTATTGTGAAGGTTATTTTACCAAGTATGAAGCTTTTTTTTTTTCTTTGGGGGTTGCGTCCGGTGACTGTTTCAGTATCAGAATTCTGGCAGTAGTGTGTGTGTGGTTTAATGGGAGGTAGCAGTGTGTTGTTTCTATGTTAAACTGTTCGACAAAACCTTTCCGAAGAATATTTACCTTCAATTTACACAAGGACATGTCAAGTTTAAATATATTTGCAAAACTCAAAGCATTGAATGCATTTGCAGGCACAATTTTCCACTGAAACATAAACAGGAAAAAAGTAAAACACTATGTCGATTCGATTTGTCCCTTACAGATCCTGCAGCCCAACGCATATGACGTTTTAAAATGTACTACCATGCAGGTCCCGCACTGTTTTTGTTGTGAACAAAGCTTTGTTACTCTAATTATTTTTCCTTATAAACTCACCTTGTCAATCGTGATAACTTACAAACTACTAGAGGACTTAATCCTGTGAAACCGGTTTGCCAATTGGGCTGAGTTAGATGGCCTTTCAATTAGATTGAAGAAAGTATCAGTGATTCACATATGAAACTGATGCTACTCAAGATTGGCAATGTATATCAACTAGAATTCTCTGTGACATCGTGAATTACATCATGATTTCCATTTCAATTTTATTTCTACCCGGAGCCGGTAACTAATCACAGTAGCCAAATTATATCGTCTAACTGGAATGTGGAATCTTCAATCAAACTCTAGATCTCCGATATATATCATAGCGCTTTCTCTCAGAAGATCATGATTCATCAGGCTTCTAAGACACCAGTTTAGGAAAAGAATTGGAACTAGAGATCGTCAAAACATTTCATCACATAGCAATGATGATTAAATTTGTCTGAAGTGTCAATTTTAAATTTAGTCCGCTACACGCGAGTCCCGCCTGACACGAAAATTTGAAAAACACGCCAAAAAAGGTACAAAAAATTTAGCCGAGATTTCACCGTAGATCTCAGATCTCAGACAAATATGTATCATGTGACCATGATTGGCGTACGATGATATTTTTCCACGTGATCCGATCAATGTTCGGATGTTTCGAAATTTCTGTTTTGGGAAAACTTTCATTCTTAAAGCCCTAACTTTTCCTGCGCGAAGTATAGGAACCACACACGTGATACTGTTCCAAGCCCTATGCATGATGCTGCCCCTTTCCAAAAAACGGAAAAAAAGTTCGTTGAGCCTGCCGCTTAAATTAAGAAAAATTGAAAAATTTTCAGAAAATATGTTATCTATACACACACGTAGGCGCTACCAACATCCCTAAACTACATTTAAATTAGTTAGATCACTAAGGTTATATTATCAAAATGGGTGCCTACAAGTACTTAGAAGAATTACAAAGAAAGAAACAATCCGATGTCTCCAGATTCTTGTCCAGAGTCCGTGTTTGGGAATACAGACAAAAGAACGTCATCCACAGAGCCTCCAGACCATCTAGACCAGACAAGGCTAGAAGATTAGGTTACAAGGCCAAGCAAGGTTTCGTTATCTACAGAATCAGAGTCAGAAGAGGTAACAGAAAGAGACCAGTTCCAAAGGGTGCTACTTACGGTAAGCCAACCAACCAAGGTGTTTCTCAATTAAAGTACCAAAAGTCTTTAAGAACCACTGCCGAAGAACGTGTCGGTCGTCGTGCTGCCAACTTGAGAGTCTTAAACTCCTACTGGGTTAACCAAGATTCTACCTACAAGTACTTCGAAGTCATCTTAGTTGATCCTCAACACAAGGCCATCAGAAGAGATGCTAGATACAACTGGATTGCCAACCCAGTCCACAAGCACAGAGAAGCTAGAGGTTTAACTGCTGCCGGTAAGAAGTCTAGAGGTCTTAACAAGGGTCACAGATACAACAACACCAAGGCTGGTAGAAGACACACCTGGAAGAGACAAAACACCTTATCTTTATGGAGATACAGATCTTAAGCGCATTAACTCCTGGGTTACTGCTGTTTATTTGTCTTTTTCAAAAAATCTCTACTTTTCTTTTTCTTTTTGAATGAATTTGTCGTTGCTGAGTGGTTTTGTTTTAGGTTTTTGGTTCGCTTTTAAGTGTATTAGATTTGAAATATATGCCTGATGATGTGTTCTTTCAACTTGTGTTTGTTAGTCTGTAGATTTGTAGATACATCAACTATGGAGACTGAGAGCTATACAGGCTATCTTTCTTCCCCATAATTTTTAGCTAATTTACATGCAAAATGGAAAATGTTGACAACTTTGACATCCAATTTGTATAACATCTGGTGTCTTTGACTTCTTCCAGCTCACCCAAATCCGGGAATTTTCGCGGGCATCTTGACTCTTTTTCGATTGCAATTTAAGTTGGAATTGCCAACAAAGACAAATTTACAGCTGATATATAAAGATTAACAGTCCCCAGGCTTCCACTCA
>JAKTWX010000071.1:0-34913 GCA_030582275.1 Waltiozyma pijperi
ATGTGGTTGGGCTGGTAGATGAATGCGTACAGCTGGTTGATGTCCTGGAGACACGTGAGCTTCATGATGGATTGGTACACGTCCAGGGAGTCCTGCTTGTTGATGAAGTCCAAGCTCATGTAGTTGAAATCTTTACAGTTTAGCTTGATGCTTGTCATTTTGAAAAGATTGAGCTGTTTGCCCTGTGGATCGTACAGTTTGGGTAGGTGTCTCAGCAGTTTCTTCTCCATCTCGTCCTGCTGCATATTGCTGGTGTTCTCTTCAGCGGGTATACTTAAAGTGTCCAACAATGTCAAATAAGCAGAACCTGACAGTCTCTGCACAGAGGAAATAATAGGATAACTGATCCAAATCTCCCTTAGCTCCTTAGGCTTGGGATTGTTCACTGTGAATATCAAATGATGCGTGGTGAGATGCAAGGAACCATGGATGACAAACCCTCTTTTATGAAGTATTACGTTGTCCACTTTGGAAACTTTGATATGTTCCATGTCTATGTAACAAGATTGAGATGATAAGATAGTATTATTCGCTCAATTGTACAACTAACGTAGTAACACAAGCTACGCCAACTATCAATTTTGACGTAAAAAGTTCATGATGCACAGTTGAAATCTGCAGGTGAGAATCGAGCTGATTAAAGCTGGCACGAGATCCGGTCACTAGCTGTCAGAACCGGGGAACAGTCACGTGCAATCCCGGGGGCAATTTGAAAAACTTGCAATCTCTATAATCTTGATATTAAATATCCATCTATTTCTCTATTTATTCAAAGCGTGCTCGATAGCAACAAACTCATTAGCCAATCTCACCACTTTCTCCGCTAGGGCAATACTTGAGACAAACCCATATCTGCAAACCGCATAGTTATGAATTAAAGTTCCCTCTCTTTCAACTCTTGGACCATTAGCCTTAGTAGCCATGAACCTTTGATCTTGTCTGTACTTGCTAATCTCCTTAGTGTTGCCCCGTGTCTTCGTATCGGTCAATTCAGCGATATATCTCGTTGCTCTCTTGATTAACCTTTTCGATAATTTCTTCTGATCCGTCGAAGAGCTCGAATCACGAATGTAGGACCCACTGATAATCGTACCGCCTTTCATTCTCGGGTACACATAGATACCCTCACCACCGGAGTTTGGATCGTTCAGCGATATTTGCTTGGAGATCGTGTTGTTCGTCCACACCGTCTGCGTCTTCACCGGGATAACGTCGTGATCCTCAACACCACCAAGCGTGGTAGATGCCAGCCCGGTGCAATTGATCACCAAATCAGCCATACAGTGGGAATCATGGAGGTAGTAGGCTTCGTTTATGTGGTTGATGGATCTTCGGCCAAGCACACCGCCGTGTCTCTCAATTTCGTTCTTCAAATGACACAGATATTTCGAAGCTTCGATGGTGACAGTTTGGAAAGAGTAACCGCTTGTTTCACCGTCACCGATGAACTTGATCCCTTCAACGAAATTCTGTCTGATGAACCACGGCACGGCCGAATTTCCAGCAGCCGGCAACGCCGAATCAGAAGAATGAGAAGAATTAGAAGAAATAGAAGAAGCAGAAGCAGAAGATGAAGTGGAAGAATCCGAAAAGGAGGACTCCGACTCCCCATCTGCACTTAGAACGTTATGCTGATGCGGAACCATGTGAACACCCCAACTTTCATCACTGCGTGCCAGCTCCATGAAGTAACGATACCCAACCTTATGAACATGCTGCGTGAACTCTTCATCATCTGTAGCGGTGCTCACCCAGTTAGCGATAGAGCACGAAGACGTGTAATCGGCGTCTGTGTCCCCTGGGAGATGTTTCCCAATCACCGTGACGTCGTAGTTGGCTTTCAAGAGAAGCAATGCAGAGGTGAGACCTAAGACACCGGCACTGTTGAATTGATTTGCTTGTTAATACGACTGAAGTTTGTAAGAAAAACAAATATTGTTAAGTATAATATTCAACTTACCCAACAACAACAACTTTGACTTTTGGTTTAGAACTGGTCATTTTTGCAATCAACTGATATTTCATTATTTCATTCTTGGTCAAAACCACCAACCATCGTATTGACACGAGCCATAGATCTTGAGACCATCTGGAGGGAAGAGGGGCACTTTGGTTTCTTTATATACACAGTTAAGTTCAAAAACCTTTTTTTAAAAGCCCGCATGTATACACTGCACAGCTCCAACCTTATTTCACCTTAGTAATATTTAGACTTTAGTGGTACCGTAATATTATTTGGTTTATGCGGGTTGGATTAATTTAAAGTTTTGTAAACGCCGTTAAGGAGAGAGTTCAATCACCGAACAGCTTAAACGGACCTGTACAAAAAAAAGTAACTGGATTTTTTTTATGTCGACAGTTTGTAAAATATTGTTAGAAGTTTGTCATTTTTAAGGTTTTAAGCCACGTACTAAGGGTTTATGTATATTTGGTAAGATTCGTGGAAACTTACACAAGGTGGACTAGCTGAAAAAATGGGTTTATTCAAATTTGGTTTAACCCGTTGAAAATACTTGCTCGTATTGATTGACTGCACATATCCAATTTTCAAATCCCCATTAGCGATTCACCAAATGCGGGGATTCTATCCTATCGCTTATAGGTTTTATATAATTGTTTTTCCAACATAGTTGTGTGATAGTGGTTGACATTAACGATATGAGTTTCCCACGTATAGACGCGTGACTTACTTCATATTACAATAAGGCTTAGTGAAACTTACTTTACGGTGACATGATGAGAATCGTGAGTTGAGCGAATGAACAAGTATAAGTTCTGAGTTCAATGATCGCAAATTTGATTTAATATTTGACACAAAACCGTAAATAATTTGTATATCGGCCGAAATATGCAGTCAAGAATTATATTCCGAATTAGGAAATTGCGCTGGATCCTGGCTAGTTGATGTTAAGTAGTAGAGCCCGAACTTTTTTGAGGATCTAGAATTAACATAGCTTCGGCCACTGAAATTAATCATTATATAGTTTAAGCCGGCATTAAGAACTTTAACGGTCGTATATCGGGTTTTGAATATAAAGCATACTAGATTACCGATCGTTGGTATACCGTTAAGGCAAATAAGATCAATTGCCGATACATAATTTAGCTTCTAGCTAGGCATCGCACCCGGTAAGCTGCATTGTATGGGAGCGGCTATAACAAAGCTACGTACGTACAATAATATTATCTGTAATATAATAATCGTCTAAAAATCTAGTCAATTCATGATATAGTTTCTATACAATTCCATGAACCATAATGTTAAATTTCTTTTGTTCAACTGATAATGCTATATAGTCAATTCTCTTCTTCATCAGATAATGAAATTGGATTCATGTCCATTACAACTTCAGCGTTATTATGATATTCCTCCGGGAAAATGATATCCTCCTCGTCGTTATCCTGTTCTTGTTGGTCTTCTGGTGGATTTTCCTCCACCTCACTGATGACTTCGGTTTGATCTCGTGACTGATCTTGCTGGTGTTCAACTTGGATCGTCTCAACATCAACATCCTTTTCATCTTCACCTGATTCACTATCCAAAGAAACGGTGTTTGACTCCGCAGAAGGTTCCAAGTGTTTAACAATCGTAGACTTTCTATTAGTGATAGATTGAGCTGTCCTCTTAGTACGTTTTAACCGTGGAGTATCTGTATCGTTATCGACTTCCAATTGGAGAATATGTTTCTTTGTCTCTTTATAATCGACTTTCTTGTTTCGTGGTCTCATTGATCTTTGTGATCTTGACACGGTTTTCTCGTTCAGAACTTGTACTTCGTCTTCTTCTTGGCCGGCTTCGGCTTCCTGATGGTGCTCGTTGATGGATTGTTCGGGTTGTTCAGTTATCTGATCGTGCTCTTCAATTTGTTCTTCTTGTTCTTCAAGCTGATACTGCTGATCCAGCTGATCCTGCTTCTCTACTGCTGGAATCTCCTGTATCACTTCATCATCACTAGCAGCAACATCAGTCTCATTTACACCCTCTATTCCGTGACGGTATTTTTCCAATAGTGCCACTTCTTCAGTCTCTTTCTTAGTCAAAGGTTCATCAGCGGTGGACCAATACTGATCTTCGTCTTCTTCTGTAGCACCATCACTATCACCTGTCTTAGCAACTTCGACATCAAGATCACCGCATGAGCAATTGAGATGAACATCGGCTTCTTTCTGGAAAACAGAAGCTTCACTCTCAGTGCAAATAACACAAATCGGCAACGAACAATGACCTTCCTTGTCACCGTTTTGGAAATAAAAGCAAGATTGGAAAAGATTGATAACCAATTTGACTTGCCCCGGGGATGAAACTTGTAATAATATCAGATATTCAACGAATGGAGATTCATGATGGGTGGGAAACTCATTGATGATTTGATGGAATCCCAAGACTTGGATATCGTTTGTTTGTAATATTAAGAGGATATCCGAGTTCAATTGAGTTGAGAATTGGGAAATTGAAACTTCATTTGAAGGAGAAGAAGAAGTACTGGATAAAGGACTGGTGATGTTTCTCAAGATGAGATAATTCGATTGAAGATCATTCTCATTGAGTCGACATGCCATCTTTTGTGTGGTGAACAGTTTAGCGTTAGGTTTCCTTATATCTGTGTCTAGTAATTTTTGCATGTTTTGTAATTTGTCAGAACTTCTTGAGGGTACAGGTGATAGTGGTGGTGGAGGCGGAGGCGGAGGTGGAGGAGTTGATCTTGGTGGCTTAGCATCTGATAATTTGCTCTTGTTGACACTGATCTTATCGTAATTGATACTAATTGAGGCTGCCTGTGGAATTTTCTGTTTGATATCTGCGGTTGACAATATCTCAAGATCTTCGTCTGATTCAGGAGCACAAGCAGCGGACTGGGCAGAGTGAGCGAAGTATTGTGAGATGGTATTGGTTGAATTCTTGACCACTGATGCAGCCTCTGTTGTAGCTGTAGCTGTAGCTGTAGCTGGTGTGTGTTTCTTCCTGATCAAACGAGGAGCTGAATCTCCTTCCGTCAGGTTCACTTGTTGCAAGTCATTGTTTGTGATTCGAAGATACTGTTTCTTCTCACGGATCGACACACCGAAGATCTGTTTCAGTTTCAAGATCAGCTTCTCGTCTTCTGATTTGACAGTCAAAACTGATTCTAATTTGTTGGGCTGATCGTTGGTAGGAGGCTTGAAAGAAAGTTGGGATTTGCCCGCGGGAGTTTGCCCACACTTGCTCTGCAACAAATGTTTGACCCTCTCAACAAGATCCGACGAGTGAGGATAGCTCAGCAGATCCACGTACAACCTGTTCGGATGCTGCACGTAATACTGCGAACACGAGGGATAGCTTTGGAAGTTTTCGTTGTACATCCATTCGATTGTCGCTTGCGAGGAATCCAGCGGGATTTTCACTAATACGAGGTATATCGGCTCATTGATCGAGTTATCTTCGTCGGAGTAAATGGCAAGCTGGAACTGTTCAAGCACACTGTTGACTCTCGTGTGAATCTCACAAACTTCAAACCAGTCTCGAATGTTTGTTCGTATGAACACTGAATCGTCGTTATTAAGTGTTTCTCTTTGGCAGAAGAGATTCATGGGGATCTGATGGTACTGAGGCACCTCGCCGGGGTCCTGCAGGAGTGGGAGCTGCTGGTACGTTCGGTTACCACCAGCATTGGATCGGAGAGCTGTGGGTGTGTGCCTCTGGTGGCTGTTGTTATGTGTGGTTAAGGGCATGCAATTATATATATTGCCTTGAAGTGTATTATTGTTCTCCTTGCAGGTGCGGTGTGCTGTTACTGTGTGACTGCTGGGATGTCTGTTGAGAGTTGCTGAGCTGACTTTTTTCTATGCTGCGGGTCTGGGTTTGTGTCCGATCTCAAGAGTACAATGATAATTCAACGTATATCAGTGTTAAAATTAACATCAATTGTTCACCCTGTTCAAACTTTCTCTCAGTGAAGTGATCTGCCGCTGTACCGCTGTGCCGCTAGATATAATGCCGCGAAAACAGCCCTAGGACAGTGCCACGTGATACGGTCAAACGATCTGATTTAACCATTCAACAAACTGTGATAAACTACAAACAGCTGAATCATAACAAAGCATCCTTTATCTACCATAGAACAAACTCCACCTTTCAACAAATCAAACCTTATCATAAATGTCCACCCAACCATCAAGCCCCACACCTGGTGCCGAGCCATTAAACCCAGATTCCATACCTCAACTAACAGAACAAGAAATTGTTAAATCTTTCTTCATTGATCGTTTAACATATTCTAAAGCCTTACCTAAATCAACATTCTATAAACATTTCCCTTCAAAGACTTCACCTTTGTTAGTGCAACAACTGAGAGAGTCATGGGGTTTACAATTCCAAAAGAAGCTAAGACGTATTGTGAGAAATATTAAAAAATGGTACAACTCAGAGGAAAATAGACAATCAACTGGTGTTGTTGTGGAGATTGAGAAAGAAGATCAAGTGGAATTGGACAAGATTAATGACGTGCTGACGCAATTGGATTCAATCATACAGATGGAATTACAAGAAGAGAAGAGAAAGCTCCAAGAGCAAGAAAAGGAGTATCAATTGGTTGTTAACCAGATTAAACAGTTTGATGTTGACAAGGTACGAATTGATGATAATGCTGTTGATATGCAGGAGATTGAAAGGATTTTGACTGTTTTGGATGAACTGAGACGCTCTGGGGATACTACTAGTACGGGCTCCTAATCAATAAGATCGATTATATGGGGTATGTGTATTGAATGAAGGACAATCACCAGCCATGAATAGTGTCCACAGTGTTTAACTCAAGAACATATTTACCCTCTTTATACTTCTGAGAAGTCTCCATAGATGTATGATATTTCCAACCAACAAGATGATCACATTGATGACATTTAATATCACTAACCAAATATTTTCCACTCAACATATCCTTGTATTGTTTATTTGCCAATTTCACATTGATAACCCTATCCATAAGATAAGCTAGCCCTGTTGACCCACGATAGCCCTTGGAGAGTATCATTTCGGAACTGGAAATATGAGTACGACATCCACGACATGTGTACGTTGTCACTGGGGTCGTGGTGTCAATACTTGTTGTTAGGTAACTGGAGTATCTGATTCCCATGGAGTAGTGTGTGTTTGTTTGATTAATCGTCGGCTAGCTGAACCCCCTATTCCACTTGCAAGTTGCGGTGACAAATGAATGTGGGTCCTGTTCCGATAAGTAGAGTTGTAAATTGTATAATATAAATGATTCTGAAATTGAACTTTGTATTATGGGTTGTTGAATTGTATAGTGAGAAGATGTTACTTTAACTGATTCTAAACAGTCAGGTCAGTATATTACTAACTAACTAGCTACCAAAATCACAAGCTTGGACCATGTGTCACACTCTACTATTCAATGTAACTGCGAAATCGGGAACGAGCTGTAGACTGTTGCTTATCAAGAAATTTTGACACATAAAGTAACTTTTTCTGTCAAATTGAGTGCAAATATCAATTATAAATTTCCGCTACAGGCCTCGCCTCTCGGTTACTACCAGTTAGTTGCTAGACTACTCATTGATCAGTGTGTACCGTGCTGGTGTTATAAGTAGATGGTAGATACCTGTTATTTTAGTACAGACTACAGAGCAGCGCTGAGCTTGCTACTTAAAACACGCTTTGGATAGAGAGTTGAATGGATGATATTAATTATAGCTCCTGGCCGATCCCATGCTTGTGAATGACACAAAAACCAAGCTGGAGCCTGGAGATTGTGATTTGCAGCGTGCGCGTAGCAAACCCATATAGTACTAGTGCACGTGACTGGAAGTTCGTAATTAAGCTTATCACCCGTGACTTGATGGCAGAAAATTCAACTCTAACCGCTTATATAATCTTAGAATTTGTGCGGTGTGGTGCATACCAGAATAATAAATACCCAAATAAAATACCGGAAGCAGTTGTGCAACGAAATTAGAAAAGATTGGAAAAAAACATCTCAGTTTTCCGGTTTCACTCTTCCTAGTGAATTTTATTAGTTTTTGGATGATATTTTAGTCGTAATCACTTTCATTATTATGTGTGCTAGACTGCTTTAATATTTGATTTTCTCGAATGTTTGATATTCTAAAGTCGAATAAATAGCAATATTAGCTGTTCAACTCTGTACTGCTGTTTTGTCACGTGATACTAAGTGCCAAATTTGACCGGGTTTTTCGCGCACGCTCATAATTGTTGTTGCAACACTGAGAAAGGTGACATATGCAGCACTAGATAGCTGCCAGCTATAGGATATACAGCTACACAACGAAGCAGCAGTATATTATTCCCTCGATTCACACCACTTCATAAATAAACTCTTCAAAATGCAACCTCTCGTCGGCGTAAGTTCAACATCTTTCACACAACCAAACAATCAAACAATCTCTCTCTCTTTAAATGACGGCTTGATACTAACATTAACGAACGAAAACCCTTAGTCCGGTAAAGCTTGGTTCTGTACAATTCTTTCAGCTTTCGGTGTTGTGATTCTTTCCTTCATCGGCTACCTTTTTTCCATTAACCATGAGTCCATGGTTGGCTCCATCAACGATCCAGAAGACGGTCCTGCTGTCGCCACCACTGTTTTCTATGCTGCTCTTGTCTACTTAGGGTTCTTTGTGTTTTGTGGTTCTCAGATTTTACTCATTAAGAAGAAAGATGTCAATGGTGGCAGAAGAATCCAATTGGATAGCAATGAGGCTGCCAACTGAGCTTGGTGGTTTGTGATCGTCTAGAGAGAAAGAGATACGAAACTAAATTAAATTGATGGGAAACAAGAAGTCATACTGTATATTAGGGGAAGCTGCATGTACTATAATACAACTCCAGTAGTTTTCATGGATACCGGTTTAACAGAAGACATAATACGTAGATCAATCTTTACAAAGAGAGACTGTAGAGCCTATAGTTCATACTCTCAGTGTCCTTTTCCGTCTAGCACCAGCTCTCCCTAAATCCGAGCCGTCATCAGCTTTAAACCCATCTTGACTCTGATTATTAATAAAATCATCACTTGATTCGTTCAGGGGCTTCTCAGCGTTGTTTGAAAAGGGGCCTGATTGTTGCGATCTTGACAACTGATCATGATCTTCGTCCTCATCAGTGTTAGTCTTTTGCAACGTTAATTCTTTCTTAATTGCTCGTTTTTTCTGCTCCAAGGCACGATATACCGTTTTCCAAAGCCTCAAGTTCGTGATCACCGTGTTGGACTGATCAAACCAATCAGCGTCTGCACTGCTTGATATCTTTGAGAACTTGGAGATGTTCACAAGGACCCCGGTCAAGGGATTGAAATCGGTGTTTGAGTATCGATCACTGAAAGTCTCAGTTGCGTCTCGATCTTGAGAGAGTTCTTCTTCAACTTGTAATATCAAACCGCTAAGCTTATGTGTTGATGGTAGAGAGTTTGACTGTTGTGACACTGGAGGAGTGGGCATGTTGTTGTTGGTGGTGGTGTTCTTGGTGGCTTTTTGATCCGGCGATGAAGGTAGAGGCGACTTTAACTCTGAGTGCAACTGAGTGGATGTGTTGATCTTTGTGTTTGATCTTCTTCTAGGCGATCTAGAGTTCGGGTTGTACTTGAAGGTCACTATCAGAGACTTTCCTGTGGTTTTGGTTTGTATAGATGGCATGAAGGAAATAAGGATAATGCTAAATGGGTGGTGTAATTGTATGATCTCCGTGATATTCCAGAGTGGTAGTAAGCACTAGTGAGTTGAAAATATTGCTGGACTCTCCGTAGAAACTTCTTATATGTGGAAAGCTTTCGCTATGTGGAGTAAGTAAGTGGTAAAGTAACAAGTTTCAAATTAAAATATTCAAATTGTCGTTAATTTTCAAATCATGATACTCAACTAGCTAGGATCAAATATTTAAGTTCTCTGCAACTGGAACGTTTTTGCGTCCACTTCGTACGTCGTTTCGGCTTCCGGAATCATGATCCCCTCCCTGATGCCGAGGTGCAATTATCTCTTCCAGATCAGAGTCGGTATTAACGGCTAAACATGTGACATATGTTGATTTACTCTCCCATTGGAGTTGCAACTGAGAGAATTAGATCAAGTTCCTTACGCATACTACAGCTACAGCTACAGACATACTTTTAAGGCCTCGCTAGTCTGACCAGAATATAGAACAGATACGGTTAACTATATAATTTAATTCTTCAAAAAAGTGCTAGGTTCGATATATATTATCATCTCTGACTAGCACAGCTAAATCCTATACAGGTTCGATCGGCTATTCATTCCAGTCTCCGTGAATCAATATTCCCCTTCCATCAATTGAAGTTTGGGACTTACAGATATGCGACTAGAGAGCTTGAAAGACACATATATCCCAATAAATAACGAGTAGGATTCACGAGTGTTCAAGAGTCCAAGAAAGAGATAGTCTTGGAAAATTCAAACCTGTACCAAACAATTCACTACCGATTCATGTTGGGAACAGGTTTGTGTTGGGCCTTGGGCATAGGTCAAAATCAAATTACAGGCATGCGGCAATTAGATGCATGAGAATTAACATCCAGACATCTCATATAAAAATTATAATTCAGGAATCAGCGCGCCTCGCGTCGTTTTCCCGAACTCCGAATATCCCCGCGGGTCACAGATATTAGGCCGGGTAACCTAATCTGTATTTCCACAGCTAGTGCGTTGAATATTTGGCACGTGATCAGGATGCAGAGCTAGATCTCATCTGAGATTTTAACCCCGCGGCCAACTTGGCTGCTTGCCGCAAACAAACGCCACAAACAAACAAACAATTGACTTAGTAACCATATGCCACTTAAACGACAAACACACAAGCAGACCTTGTATTTGTCCGAAAGCTTATGCGTGATCCAGGTACCATAACAACAGCTGATAGCTACTCCTTGAATTGAAGCCTGTACAACATCATCTGCTACAGAAGCTTAATCAGAAGATAATCTGATAAACACACACTCTTAACAAGTACAATCATATGAATATCCACCTGATTACAGTCGCTGATATTTAAGGTAAACACCACATTTTGTCCTTCCCCACGTTTTATTTATTCTCTTTGTACCCTCTGCAAAAATCTATAACCACAAAATCAACAATTCCTGTTTCCAGCGGTTAACGGAACTAGCACTATAAAAGCAATTTTATGACAAGTTGAACCAACTGTTACTTCCAATCAAATACATCCAAAGCTCTGTTTCACTTACCCAAGTTTACTTTGAATTAAATCTGTGCCATCATTGATCTTTTCCAATTAAGCTCCATCCATCATCTGCTATCAGAAAATTAAAAAAAAAACAGCTAATCCATCTATTTCGCTAACAAGTATGTACAACAGACCAAGAATGCCAACACCGCAGGAGATGTGGACCCACAATAAATCTACAACCGCTTCCTCTCAACATCTCACCTCAAATCAGACATTTGGTATTAACAATCTCATTTCAAAGTTCTCAAAAATGTCTACTCAAGAACAACAGCAACCATTGGCCGCTGAGCAGCAGTATGTTCATGCCACTGACATCTTCTCCAACTCCATCTCCACAGATGCTCCTTTGTCTGAGTTTGCAAGAACCACCCACCCAGTCTCCATCCCATCCACCGTGGTCACGGAATCAAAGCCAATTGGTACCAACAAGTTCTATGGGAACTTTCTTTTAGGTACACAGACTTTACCAACTTGGACTCATCCATACTCCATTTGGTTCTCCTTGGACTCTGGTTATGAAGGTTTGGCTGTTGAACAGGCTTTGGCTTCTTCAAGGGTCTTTGGCCCAGACGGGACCACACCACCTGAATACTTCTTCAGTCCTACTGGGATCAAACAGTTGGTCTTGGGTTCTTCTGACTTTGACTCCTCCACAACTGTGGGGTTACAGAACGTGAAACACATGTCCACTGATGTTCTTGTCAAGAGCTCCAGTGCCGGTTATATCCTTGCTCCAACCGTCCAAGGCCAAGGTTTCATCACTGCTATTTACTACAACTTGATTCCAAAGATCACCTCTGCTGTTGGGTTCACCTCAATCACCGGTGACACATCCCCACGTTCCGGTATCAACAAGTACAAGATCGTCTTGGCAGACGGCAGAACCTGGTTGTTGTATATCACGATTCCATCTGGCCAGTCGTTGAGTGTTGCCTTGAAAGACGGTAACACAATTGTGACCAGCAACTCTGTCAATGGGGCAGTGTTCCAAATCTGTGCTGATGATAACTCAAGTGTTTTCGATCAGGCGGCTGGTGCTTACCCTACAAGAGCCAATTTAACCGGCTCTGTCTCTGGTTCCACAGGTACTTATTCGATTAATTACTCCGTCGCAGGTGGGTCTAACTCTGGTACCACTGTCATGTATGCTTTGCCTCACCATGTTGACTCTTTCACTTCAGATATGAGCTCCCAGAAAACCAGCGTCACTATGGCCACTACTACCAAGGGTGTTGCCACTGCCTACTTGACCAACGCCTTCAACTTCTCCTTGACTGTCCCATCTTTCATTTCTTTTGCCCCTTACTCTGCCATCTCTGGTGCGTCTGTCAATTACTCAAGCTCCGTTCTCAGTTCTATCAAAACTGCAGCCACTTCAGAGGTCCAAGATGATGTCTACAGCTCTTCCAACGTTGACTCGATGTACACCTCAGGTAAGATTCTCGCCAAGTATGCCTGGATCTTGTATGTCACCCATTACGTCCTTGGTGACGACTCTTTGACCAACATATTGTTGCCAAAGGTCAAGGCCTCCATCGAAAGATTCGCCAACAATACCCAGCAAGTCCCTCTTTCTTATGACCAGACATGGAAGGGTGTGTTGTCGACCGCTGATTCCTCTGGTGATTACGGTAACTCTTACTACAACGATCACCACTTCCACTACGGTTACCATATTATCGCTGCTGCCATCACGTGTTCTATTGACAGTGCTTTGGGTGGTTCATGGATCAACACGGTCAAGCCATGGGTTCAGGACTTGGTCAGAGACATTGCTACTCCTTCTGATGACGACACGTACTTCCCAGCTTTCAGATCGTTCGATTGGTACAATGGCCACTCCTGGGCCAAGGGGTTGTTCGTCTCGGGTGACGGTAAGGATCAAGAATCAAGTTCTGAGGATTACAACGCCTGGTACGGTGTCAGATTATGGGCTCAAGTCATTGGCGATACCTCTTTAGAGCAAAGATCCTTGTTGCAGTTGGGTATTGAGCAGCACTCTTTGAACCACTATTACTTGTACGCCGATTCAAACACCACAGAACCATCCAACTTCATTGCTAATAAGGTTGCTGGTATCTTGTTTGAGAACAAGATCGACCACACTACTTACTTCGGTACCGAGCTCCAATACATCCAGATGATCCATGCCATTCCAATCACTTCTTTCAGTTCCTTCATCAGATCTCCAACTTTTGTCAGCGAAGAATGGAGCCAGAAGTTATCTGCTATTGCTGACAGCGTCACTGATGGTTGGAAAGGTATTATGTACTTGAACTTGGCCTTGACTGATCCGACTACTTCTTACAACTTCTTCAACTCTTCAAGTTTCAGTAATGCATACTTGGACAACGGTCAGTCTAAGACTTGGTCATTGACTTATTCTGGTGCTTTTGCTAGCGGGGTTTGAGAGTCCGGATTTTTGTTTGGTTTGTCTTGTATAGATATCTGTGAGAGATTTAATAGAAATATGGATATTTAGTTAGAAAAAGCTCAATAGTATTAATAGGTCAGCTACTGGACTAGCCGAAAATTGTAGATCCAGCCGTAGTTTATAATATTCTTACCTGAGCGGTGCTGCTTGCACTAGTAATTAGTAATTGTATAACTACAGCTTGTATCGTGCTAGCTGGATTAAAAGCCAGTAATTCGAACATGCATAGCATTGTGATTTATAAATTATAAATAATACACAGGCACTGAATCTCTTCTGGTGTACAGAATTCAATCTGACTAACACAGGAAAGAGGCTGTAATATAGTAATTTTGTTCAATACTTGACTGAATTCACTTAAGCATGAGCTGCACTGATTTCAAAAATATGAAATTTAACTCTACTTATTAGGAAGGGAGAGGTTTCTCAAAAGCCACGGCCTACGGCCCGTCACGAACCATGCACGGATCACGCGGGATCGCATTCATTATCAGCATTATTGTGCATATCTGCACGTAAGCCTGCATTCACAATCTAAAATTAACTCCTGAAGCATTCCAAAGACCAAAGCCTGTTAATAGATGACCAATGGTAGAGCTCTTTTCAAAGATTACTTGGTAAGAGCTGGTCGGCGGACATTTCTATGAGTGTCTGGTTAGGAAACCTCTCATATTTTGAACTTTTTTAGAGCACTTATCAAAAAGGGATCGAAATTTGGAGATCTTTCGGGATGGTAGAACAAAAAAGTATATAAAACTAAATTACCTAAATTTCATTCTTTTGAGGCCAGTATAACAACTCAAAGCTGTCAGCTGAATTAACATTCAATATTCATAATCAGATCCAGAAAATTAATACCTAGCAACTAATATGATGAGCAGCAACGAACTTATCAGTAATTTACCACTTGAAATCGCTTTCGACATTTTCAAAATTGGGTTCACGGAAATTGAAAAGAAGACCGTCTTGGATAAAGTTCCAGAATTGGAACACCTTTTCGGTAAACCTGAACCTAACGATAAGATTGTGCTATTATTCGTCTTACCAAAACAGAAACTTCCACAAGATTTCATCTTTAGAAATCAAGGTTGTCGTTTATACACTATTAAGCTTACCTATGGCTATGACTCTGAAGAGTACAGAGAGCTTATTTATGAGCAGATCCAAGTGGCGATTAAAGACATTGAAGCCAAGCATATAACAGATGAAAGCTCCAGAGCAAACACGGTGATCCATCTTGATTTTGCCTTCGATTTGAAATCCACAGATATCTATGAACCCAACTCTTTGTATCCCTACATCAGACCCTACGTCAATCCGTTGAAGCATCAAGTGAATATCTACAAGCTCACAAGAGACCCATGGACTTTCACCAAGGACTACCATCAGAAAATGAGCATATTCGATGCTATCGGAGGCGTCAAAGTGGTTGAGAACAGTAAGACTGACTGTGTGAGAGAAAGAGACCTTATTGTCGAGTTGGAGACTCCCTGGTTCCAAGTCCCAAGGGCAGGAAAACACTATATGTGCTCCACTACTTTGTTCGCCAGTCTTACCCGTGAACAGAGACAAGATATGCTTCAGATCAACAGACCGGGGAACGGGTTTTTAGGCGTGAACCTTGTTATGATATTAGATCAACACCGTGTTAATTTCGAAGGGCTCAAAGAGATGTCTGAAATTATTAAAGAAGGAGCACAGGAAATGCCTGCAAAAATGATTGGTAAGAGAGATCGTTTACAACGTGAAATTGATGACATGTTGGAGGATCAAATCAGTACTCATCGGATCGGGTTTGTTTACTCTATTTATGATCTTTTTGCTAAGAATTTAGTCAAATACGGAAAGCCTGATGGGCCTGATTACGATCTTAGATGTTTCTACAGACGTATCATTTACACAGCAGACACCGGGTTTGACTCTATTCGTTCGAGCAAGAACTTCGAAGCTGTTGACGGTACGGAGCGTCACCATATCGAAAGAGATACTTTTTACTTCTGGTTCAATGACTATTTCAGAAGAAAACCTTATCGTTACGAATTACCTAGGATGAATGCTCCTGTATTGAAAGATATCTCAGACAACGTTTGCTTCCTCGCAATGCTAAGCTTTGTGGAGCAAATCTCCAAAACCCATAAACGTTCAAACGTCAAGGACTGCAAGTCTGTTTATCACTACGAGCATTTCAAACCACGATTTCTCCAGGTGAATTTAGCCGGTGTTCATTATTTGAAGAAAGAATCAGCTCAGCCTGAGCTTGAATCTTTCGAAAAGTGGAGAAAGCTATATGGTATATTTGTTCGTAAACATAGCAATCTCTTGGAGCGAACTCTTGGTAGGCATTTCCCTCTTTATCGTACACGCTCTCTAGCTAATTATCATATTTCCATGATTAAATCTCTCACAGATATCTATGCAAGACACTCTCAAACCCCGCTAGCAAAAGCACCAGAATAAGTCAATGAGCAAGTCTTAGATTAGTGCTTACTAGTTACTTAGTCTACTAGCTAGTAGTGATATTTCGGTTAAGCTGAGGTATCCCGGACACAAAGAGCTGTTCGATCCGTCCGTCTAGTTTTGCAGCCACAAAAACGATTCACGGATGGTTTAAGGAAAATTTAAAGTACTGATCAATACTTCACTTTGATGGAAAGCGCCACCACCGCTATCTGACGTGTGAGAACACTGTTTAAGAAGCTAAGTGCAACACAACTCACGAAACAACACCATTTTGAGCTAACAAAACTAACAACTGCCAAAATGTCGAATGCTGGTAATTTTTTCATTAGAAACACTGAAGGAGAAGCTTCAAAGAAGGAAGGTGGTGATGATGACGGTCAGAAGTCTAATTACGATGAAAATGGTGAGGTTGAAGACAGAGGAGACATTTCTGCAGTCGAAATAGGACAATCAGATGAGGTAGCGGTGGTTGAATTGTGGGCGTTAATGGATGCCGCGGTTGGATTGTTGGCGTTACGGAATCCCGTGAATAAGCAAGTTGATGATGATGATCGAGACCAACGCCAAGGCCAGGCCGATGCTGAACAACAACACGAACTCCAAGACCCAGCGGTGGTTGAGTTTGATAGGTTGGTTGGATTGTTGGAATGTCTCCAATGGTGATTGGGTGATTGGGTGCTAGAATATACTGAATTGAAAACCAGAAAGCATGGAAATCCAGAAGTCTGGGCAGCATAAATCGATGACGGAACCACAAACAAGTATCTCTGTTTAGTTTGACCTCTTGAATTTATATGACTCTGGATTTAATCGTAGCTTGTGAGCCTTTTTGAGAAGCTAGTTGTAGATCCACCCAGATGGTTCATTGGGAGACAGAAAGTTCTGTTAGTCTTTCTTTCACCTCTTTCATAGCTTCATTGATATCGGATCTGCTGAGATTCATAGAGTTCTTCCTCTTACCCCACCCCATAGGCTGGCCCTTCAAAAAGGCACCCACAGAACCAAGGTATCCTTCGTGTCTTAGGAAGTATGCGTTCTTTTTCCCCTCACTCCAGAAGTTGATGGCATAGCTTAATGTGTTCATGGTTTGAGGGTGGCCTCTGATGTACGAACCGCCAAAGTAAATCTTTTCAAGCCCATGGATCTTAGCTTGGAGGTATGCGATCTGACCAATGTTATTAGAAATGGCGTAAAGAAGGGATCTCGAGATATCTGCCTGTGAGAACTTGGATCTTCTTGTTTCAATGTCAGACCCATTTTGCTTCTGAAAAACTTTCCCAAACGAGGAGGCAATCGTGGTTGATTTCAACCCAATCTTACCGTAATCTGTCCCGTAGATATCCCCCACAAGCATGTCCACGTTGGAATTGTCACCGTCTATGGCGTTGTTCAACATCTCGTCGTAGGAATTGGCATCTGTTAGCAAAGAAAGAAGCCCCCAAAGAGTACCCCCACCCAACGAGGACCCGCCTACTCTGACAAAGTCTGATGGTCCTGTGACTTTCACCATGGAGACACCTGAGCCTATGTTCACTAGCAAGTATGGGTATATGTTCGAAGAGTTTGTGTCGTTGACGAATTGCATTGGGTTGGTCTCTGAGTAGAGGAACACTTCGTTGGGGATCTCTGTGATGAAGAAGTCCAACCCAACTATAAGACACTCCATTTCGTCCTCCTTAGTAATCTCAACGTCTAGCTCCTCTTTTATTCTATCATGAAACTTGTGGGCACCGCCTCCTGTGGCCATTATGTGTATCTTCTTGTCGTAGAATCTCATCAACTTCTTGATAAACTCTATGAAATCATCGATTCGCTCTGTCTCTATCTTGTAGAAGTTCAATCTTCCTCCTTGGTCTATCAATGAGTGGCTTGAGTCTTCAGAGGTGTCGCTGCTGTTGTCATGGATGAGTTTCTTGCTTATCTGTGGCCCTAGGTCTTCTTGAGAGTTGTTGATGGACTTGTTAGAGATGAAATACACGATTTTGGCTAAGGATCCACCAATGTCAATGGCAATGTGTGAAATCTCGTGAGTTTGGAACGGTAGAGCAATGTCGTTTGTCTCTGGTGCAAGGTCTGAGTCTTCGTATAGAACATCGTCTACTATGAACGCACCGTTGAAATTGATTTGAATTGCTCCTGGATTGAGGATCTTACTGCTTAAAGTGTCTGAATCTAGCGTGATGGGCGTATTGAGTTGTGAGCTGAACGTTGACATTTTGTATGAGTGGCAGTTATGTGGTAAAACAGTGGGGAATTGGTAAAAAATAAATAATATTCAGGAGTAAGGATCGCTTAGATCATGTACTTATAATAAAGAAGCGAAAAGTTTTTATCTGTGCAAAGTCACTTTGTTGCGTGTGATCGTGGTGTGGTGAGATGAATTGAATGTTGCTCTGTAGTGGGTTGAACCAGTCTGAAAGTTCTTCCTCTTGTTGGGATCTTCTGGAGGCTAATTAAGTAAGTCTATGATCCTTCTTTCAAGTTTCCCCAGTTTGAAATTGTGTAAAGTTTGATATTTTCTTGGAAAATCGCTGGACAGCTTATAAATTATAAAATCGCAGCAGGGTCATCAACAATTGTTCGTCGTTTGCCGCTGAGATCCTTTGCCGCGGAACGATCGTTGGGCCAAGTTGAAAGCGGGCTCTGAAAAAAGATCGCATTCGCGACGCCCATTAGCCTTGGATGACTATGGTTGATTCCTCTCCTATAATCTACATTTCAGTCATCATGTTTTGGTGTTTATTGTTCTGATTGGCCAGTAAAGTTTGTATTTGAAGAGACAGTTCACGTCGCTCACGCAAAATTGATGTTGGGATGAAGCTAACTGAGGATTACCTTCTACGTCCAGCTAGATATCTTGCTTGTCCAACAAATCTTATCGGAGACGGATTTAACAGACGGATTTGAGGCCGATTTTATCTACGTACGCACGGCTTATATCCGTCCGCATATTGCTAACTCAACTAGCTTATACTTATTATTACAATTCATATCCACTTAAACAATTAAACTTTCAGCTTTCTCGCCTTTAATCAACACTTTTTCCAAGTTTTGCAAACAGAACAAAGCAGTGCCATTGAAAATAGCCTCAGTAGAGCTACCAATATGTGGTGAGACACTAATGTTATCTCTTTGTAACAAAGCTTCATCGACAATTGGCTCTTCCCAGAACACATCGAGACCAAGAAACCCAATCTTTCCCGACTCCAAAGCCTTAACCGCAGCTTCACCATCAATCAAGAACCCACGACCAACATTGACGATCTTAATACCTTCTTTAGAGTGAGATAATAGCTCTTCGTTAATCATGTGGAAAGTGTCTTTGTTACCGGGAAGAGCCAAGACAATTTGATCCATTTCAGAGACCAATTTCTTCAAATCTGGCTCATAAGTTACGCTGAATCCAAGTTCAGAGTCCAACTTCACTTGGTTTCTGGCATAGTAGTAAATGTCCATCCCAATGGCACTTAATCTCTTACCAGTGGCTTGACCAATCTTACCAAAGCCTAAGATCCCAACTTTCTTACCACGTGGAGAATGAACCACTTGCTGATGGTACAAGTGGCCAAATGGATACTTGAAGGCTTCTCTTTCCAAGATTCTTCTCGATTTAACAGTATGGGGGACGGTTAACAAATGTTGTTGGAACCTGGAAAGATATCTGTAACTTTCAAGAACGTGCCATAAAACCAAATCAGCGACATCTTCAGCCCCTAAACTTGGCGTGTTACTCAAATGAATACCGTTTCTTTTCAAAGCTTCTAGATCAAAGGCATCATACCCAACGGTACAAGTTGTGATAAGTCTTAAATTTGGGGAATTCTTCTTCAAAATTGACACGAGATCATCAGTGAATTTTCCAACTTCACCACCACCGGAGGGCCAACCACCAAAAATACCATCCAAGTTGAAATATTTCGAGTCATCTTTCATATCTTGGTGGAATTGTTCCGTGTTGACGATCTTATAATCAATGACTTCAAAAACATCGAAATATTGAGAATGTTCAGGGACAGAGGGGTTAATGTCACCGATAAAGAGAACCCTTGGTTTATTGGATGTGATGGAAGAGGTCATGATCTATATTATTTCAGGCTTAACTGGACGAGTGATGACGATTGGAATATTAAACAGTTCGCTTCGAAAACAATTACAAATTGATAGCTCTTCATATTTAAAGGAGGTGAACTATCAACATTAACATTCGCTTTTTGATCAGCGCCCCGGTTTTCCAAGGCCGATAAATGCGTTGGTTCCCGCCTGAACAGGCCAAAATTCTAGCTATTTCGTTAGTGGTAGCGCTACTTTGTGAGTACGACAGCCACCACAACCACGGACCACAGACGACTTTAACATTTCTCCATTTAATGTTACATAGCTACTAGAAATACACAAAATATATCAAGTACCGAGTTTCGTAACTTATAAAATAAAATTCCCTTTAGTTATAGAACATAAACATAAATGAAAAATTGTGATTAGCTAATTTATAAAGCCTTCTTGGCGGCATCAGCTGGAGAAACCTTGTTACCGGAGAATCTTTGTCTGGATGGTGGAGTTCTGATTCTTCTGTCGGATCTAGATCTGACTCTAACAATTCTGGCGTGGATAGCACAGGAGACACAGTAGTGTAACTTGTTGTATAACTTTGGTAAAGCGTATTCAGCGTAGACAGAAGCTTCGGATAAATCTCTGACAGCAGCGGCTTCAACAATGTTTCTAACAGTGACTCTCTTGATGGCCTTGTCCTTTGGAACACACTTAGAACAGTTCAAACATCTAACTGGCTTGACGTGACCTCTACCCTTCTTGTTTCTACCGTTGGAAGCTCTCTTTTTTGGCATCCTGAATAGACGTGGTTAGTATTTGGAACTGCGAGGATTGGTTCAGTTAATGAATGTAGCGAATGGCAGGAGAAACCTCTAATTTATGATTCTTGAAACTTGGTATGATACATGTGGTAGTTCAATATGATATATTATCCTTTTCAATATGTGTGTGGAGTGTGTTTTACTACGGATATGGAAATCACCCCTCTGTTTCCAAGGGTTGCTCTGGTTTGCTAGTTCATGAATGTGTGGGCTTAATAACTCTTTCTTTATAATCTGATCATCGTTGAACGTTGCTTGACTGACTTTTGATTGATAAGATATCGTGCCTAGTAAGTGAAATTTTATTGTGATTATTGTTCCTTCTTCAAGTTCTTGTGTTTCTTAAATATACCTGATGGCAATGACGGTGATGGTTAAATAAAACATGGATTCTTGATGTCCTTTCACTACTTCATTATGTGTACCCATAACATACTTGAATTATTAGTTGGTTAGCTAAGAAATCAACCTGATTCTGTACTATGATGGTGTATGAAGTTGTTGTGGAAAAAAAAGACTTTTTTTGTTAACCAACGCAAGTGTTTCTCGCGAACTGCTGCTACACACACACACACACAGTTTGTGGATAATCGATCCAAGAGGTTTTGGCCGGGGCACTAACTGAATGATCAACCAGTAACATCCGGACATCCAATTTCTACCGTCTTTGCTGCAATCGAAAATTGTTTGGTTTTGTTGAAAAAAAAACACAGTCACGCAAGGTCGCGAACTCTAGAAAATTGAAACTGAAACTACAAACATCCAAACACCAAGTATTTTAAAAAAATATCATGCAGCAAAATGAAATCTTGCATGAGGTGCGCGAAATAGTTCTGAAAATTGAACATTCCAATGAATAAATGGAAAAGAAGATAAGTCAGAGCTCAGGGATCGA
The DNA here is from genome assembly GCA_030582275.1 of Waltiozyma pijperi. NCBI lineage: Eukaryota > Fungi > Ascomycota > Saccharomycetes > Phaffomycetales > Wickerhamomycetaceae > Waltiozyma > Waltiozyma pijperi. The sequence continues at coordinate 21,876 of JAKTWX010000071.1, forward strand.
ACTAGCTGCTATCTCTCTCACACGTGACCGAAACATGATCTTTTTTCAAATCCCTTGGATTTTGAGCCTGCAGAAACCGTACGATCATCACACGTGACAAACAGCGAGATCCGAGCACGATCAGCCAATTAGATGGGTGTCAAAAACGATTTTGGATTTAAATTTTTCCAAAGGATGCGAGTTCCGGCCTTTGGGAAAACATTCGATAAATTTTTGCATATGCTGGGCACACATAGAAAATTCAAAGAATTAAAGCTATACGCTGTACCCGTAACAACGAATCCTCTTGATAGTGTAAACAACACCAACCCATCGCCTAAAAGTACGCAAAGTTGAGCAATAAACACAGCAATCAATATTAGAATGTCATCATTATCATTTGCTTCTTGTTTATTATCCGGAAACTGTTATTTTGGCACGAAATACAACTGAAATATCAAATGAACTTCATTAATTTCACTTTAGACCAACACGATCACCGCCATTTACAATCCTTATTTCGCTCATAACAAGATATCAGACTATGTCTGTTCTTAACTATATATTAAGAACAGAGCTTCAACTCGATTTCCTGATGTCAATCTATCAAAATAACTCCATGTGATAACCCATATTTCAAAGATACACGAACAACAGAAACAAAAACACGACACGTCAGCCTTAGAATTTCCTCAATTCCGTAATGCAACCATACTGATGGCTTCCAATATTGTCTGTCTGTGAAAGAAGCAGACGAATCTATGTATACTAACATTTCCTTATCACAGTGTTCGCTTTACGTTCCAGATTAATCGCCAGACAAACAGTCAGATCTTTCACCACCAGATCTGCCTTATTCAACGCTGCCAAGCCAACCTACAAGACCGCTGCCTCTTTGGAAGAAGTCAACGGTTCCGAAACCTTGATTGGTCAAGGTGCCAAGGAAGGTACTTTCCCAACCGATTTAGAACAAGCCACCGGTTTAGAAAGATTAGAATTGTTAGCCAAGTTGCAAGGTGTTGAATTATTCGACACCAAGCCATTAGACTCCTCCAGAATCGGTACCATTGCCGACCCAATTTTAGTCGAATCCTACGATGACTACAGATACGTTGGTTGTACCGGTTCCCCAGCCGACTCTCACGCCGTTGAATGGTTGAAGCCAACCGTCGATCAAGTTGCCAGATGTTGGGAATGTGGTTCCGTTTACAAGATCAACCCAGTCGGTGTTCCACAAGATGACCACCACCACTAATTTTATTTAATTTATTAGAGTTGCACCGGAGTCCACCCTCATTTTCCATTTCCTTGTTCTTTTTTATTTCCACATGTTTCAATTATATCAGTCGAACAAAACAAACCCCCCATGATGAAGAAGTTGCCTGTTTATGAAGCCCCATGTTGCCGTTTGTTGTCATTGTTAAGTTTTAGTTTTGATTTATTTTTCTTTGTTTGTTGTCTAGCTGAACAGCCTTCCATCTGAATGATGCAATTGAGGAACGATATTTCCGCCTTTGTCATGTTATGAGTTTTAGTTGGAGGTTGGTTGCAATGGTACAGACTGGTTGCTGGGTTATTAAATATGTTGCTTTTACTTTCTACATTCATAATACAAATTTTATTTATATGCTAAGTTGTTTGGTTAGTGCAGTAGTAGTAGCTAAATTGACCAGAAGTCATGGGTCCCAGGCTTCTAACGCCAGCATCGCTCGATACTGTAAGCACTGTTCTAGATACCAGTTGGATTTCCAAACTTTAATACTCAAAATTCACAGATATATATGAGAGACTTTCCTGATGTAGTGAACCTTTCAACTAATTCACAAACACATAGTAATGATATTATATATTCAACCGTAAATCGTCCCTTAAACATGACAAGTATCAACGAGCACTTACCAGAAGGCTGGGTCTCGGTCTACGATGAAGAGTACAAGACTAATTTCTATGTGAATGAGAACACCAGAGAGTCTCAATGGGACATGCCAACAGCACCAGCTCCTTTGGTTGGCAAGGATGAACCTCCAAAGTACGAAAGGTATGAATCCAAACCAACAAAGAAGAGAACAACGTCAGAGGCATCACGTGCTGAAAACAGACCACAGACTTATCAGCAACAAATCCCAACCGAGATATACTCCTCTTCCACTAGACCAAACCAACAAAGATATTCGTCCCTAGTTGGGAATGATAGATCATCTTACTCAACAGGCGCAGGCGCCGTGGGTGGTCTTTTACTGGCTACTGCTCTAGCTGGGGCTGCCACTAGTGGGTCAAGGTACAACAGGTATGGCTATGACGGTTATGGCCATCATCATGGTGGATATGGATCAGGGTTTGGAGGGTTTGGTCAGTATGGTGGTTACTCTGGTTTTGGAGGTGGAGGTTTGTTTGGATCAAGTGGGTATTATAGAAGACCTCCTTGTCCTCCTGGGTTTGGTGGCTTCGGTGGCGGGTTTGGAGGGTATAATGGATTCGGTGGACACCATCATCATGGGTATCATGGTTGGTGATATTTGAGTTTTGTAAAGTGTGTAGCTCATACATGGAAAATGGTCTTTGGTTCTACGTTATTGTAAGTGGTAGTGTCGTACTGATCAACTGATTACCCCAGATCCAGCTAACTAACTACTGGTACTAGCTGCCATTTCCAGCGGCAAACATATGGCAGCCTCCCCGTCGTTTCTCAAAGCTGTCACGAAGGCGAAATTTATTATGGCTTACCTTGTAATGACTATGATGACTAAGAAGTTGAAGAAACCGACGACCTCCTAAACTAGCTTGAGAGGTGTGTTTATATCTCTTAGACACTGTAGTTTTTCTATAAATTCGTCGACATATTGTTACCATTGGTGGTGAGGTAGCACAGAGAAGTATTAGGTAAGCGATGACGTAATCAGTCTGGATGCTAGTCCAATCCTAACAAAATTTGAAAATCGGATCGGCAAATTTGTTTTGCGGCGGCAGCGGGCAGCGGCTAGCTTTGGTGGCGAGTTGACGATATTTTGGTACGCGCCGCAGTTTTTTTCAGCAGTTTGCAAAATTTCAACGAATTTAACGAATCAAGAGCTGTGAGAGAGCAGGCAAACTGTTGAAATATTTGACTTTAAAGACCATAAGAGACACTACCCTGTAATTACCTTGGGTTGCTGCCTACCACAATTGTTCACCACTACCTATTTGCCACCCTTCGTTCTTTTATTTATCAGTTAGGGTCTTTTTTTCTCTGTTTGTCACGCTTGTTTCTCATTTTATTAGCTACTGTTTGCAACTTACCGCTGAGCTTATATTTGTTCACAGTTGGCTTCATCACATCACACACAACACAATTGTCGCTTACCTTCTTCCTCACGATAATTACTTGATACCACCAACAACACTTCCCCAATTGTAATTTATGAAATCCTCAAAACCACTTACGTATTTTGTGTCCTTCATATTTTCTCAAAACTCCCTTGCATTCACCATCACAATTTGAATTGAAAACACCCTCCTCCTTGAATAATGACCAGTCAGTTCTGGAGGTTTGGTAATGCCAACGACCAGAATTCCCCCATTAATCTCTTACTAGAAAATGCATTCATAGAAAACGACTATAGATCAAGAACGTCAAGTCCAGCCAGCAAAGGCAGCAAGGCCAGATCTTTTGGTTTCAACAGCTACACTGATGACGAAAACGACGACCAAGAAGACGACCATGATCATGACCAAAGGGAGGACTACACCGTGCCTAACTTGAGTCTCCTTCCCCAGGTCTTGGATGACGAGGACTGTCTCAGTGAGTTGCTGGCCTCCAATATCAAGTTGGTGCAATATCTAAGAAGTCAAGACGTTCTAATCCAGCTTGTCAAGTACATCATAACTTGTGACGACTATACCCAATTCACAAACGACCCATCAGACATCCCTCCGCTCCCATCCGTCAAGAAAGAGACACCAGCAGACGTGGAACACCCATTGCATCCATCTGAAATGACTGCTGAAGATATGGAAAATGAAGAAACACAGGTGGAAACACCCCAAGCCGCCCATTCCAGAAGAGCCTCTGTCTGTACTGACATTCTCAGTGCTGACACTTGGTCCCTTGCGGATACTTTCATGGATAACGCCGACCTGTTGCCTCTTTTGTGGAGCGTCCTAGATGCCGAAGCTCCTCTATCGATATCACTATCAGCTCATTTCATGAAGGTCAATGAACATTTATTGGATAGCAAGACTGACGAGATGTTATACTTCCTCCTCCATCAGACCAACATCGTTGACAGATTCCTCAGACATGTGGATAACCCAGCGCTGGTGGACTTCCTTCTGAAGGTGATTAGCACTGATAAGCCAGATAACTCTTCTGGTATCATTGATTTGCTCAAGGAGCAAGACTTGATAAACAAACTAATTGCATTCTTGCGTCCTGAAGTCAACGCCAGTATCCAATCTGCTGCTGGGGATCTTCTCAAGGCGATCATCACCATCAGTGCCAACTCCAATGCCGATAATTCCACTATTGGTCCTAACGAATTGACCAGAGATTTGGTTTCTGAAGTTGTCATGGAGGAGCTATCTGATTTGATGTTACAAGGTGGCACCAGTTTAAGCAATGGTGTTGGGATTATCATTGAGATTATCAGAAAGAACAACTCTGATTACGATCTGATTCCGGTCCTGTGCTCCACGATAGAAATGCATCCTCCTAACTCAAGAGATCCCATCTATTTGGGTCATCTTATCAAGGTTTTCTCCAAGAAGATTCCTCAATTCACCGCTATGTTGGAACACTCCAATAGACCAACCCTTGAGACGCCATTTGGGTCCATTGAACCATTGGGGTTTGAAAGATTCAAGATCTGTGAATTGATTGCTGAGTTGTTACATTGTTCCAATATGGGCCTGTTGAACGATGAGGCTGGTGAAGCCATTGTCCATGAAAGAGACGTTGAAAGAGCCAGGGTCCTTGAGTTGATGAAACAGAAAATGATGAGAGATGAGCAAAGATTCCACACTTACGACTTCAGCCTCATAGAGGAAGACGACGACGTTTCTAGAGATATCAACAGATTGAGCATCTCGTCGGACTCAGGAAGTGACAGCTTCCAAGAAACAAGTGAGACTCCTCGTCCTGACGACATAACCCAGGAAGAAATCGACATTGCTTTGGAGTCCACCGAACATGACGACGACTCCACTGATAGAGCCACGTTGAAAGACCAAGAAGAAGGAGAACAATTACAAGATGTTGAAGATGCCGCAGCTAAGTCCAACAATGCCTTAGAGTCCGAGCCAGATTCCGATCCGGAGGGTTCCAATGGGGAATTGGAATTTGATGAGAACGAAACGATTCTTCGTAAACAGGCAATCGTCGGTGATCAGCTGAAGATTGCTCTCATTGACAACAAGGTGATCATCAAGATCCTCCACATGTTCTTCCATTTCCCTTGGAACAACTTCTTGCATAACGTTGTCTTCGACATTGTCCAGCAGATCCTCAATGGGTCCATGGAAGTGGGCTACAACAGATACTTGGCCATTGATTTGTTCGGACGTGGTGAAATCACCAAGCTTATAATTGAAGGTCATAAGAAGTGTGAAGATCACGAAGCTGAGACAGGTTTGAGACTTGGATACATGGGTCACCTGACCTTGATCGCTGAAGAAGTTGTCAAGTTCATCACCGTTTACCCTCCAGGGTCCATCCATGAAATCATAGTCGCTGCGGTGTCTACGGAAGAATGGGCCATCTACCATAATGAAACCTTGGTGGAAACCAGAGAGAAATACAACGCCTTGCTTGGTGGGGACCCCGAAGGTGAAGAGGATGATGAAGAAGAGGAAGATGATGAAGATGAAGATGAAGAGCACACGGGTCCCGTTGGTCTCCGTCTCGATCCAAATGTTGATCATGACATCACTGGATCAGGCTACCAAGAACACGATGGGCCTGAAGATGAGACTGAGATGAGTGATAAATTCTCCCGCTACATGTCCCAACACATTAACAACGATATTCCAAACAAATCGTCCGATGAAGACGAAGAAGAAGAAGAAGAAGACGACGAAGACGGTCCGTACCACGATCAGCAGCAGCATCTCCAACATATGTCCAGTTGGGGTAACCAGCAATATCAAATGGCGCAGTATGAAGATGACGACTATGAAGATCCTAATGATGACGGGCAGTCTTACACTAGGAAATCCCATCCTTTGTACAACGAAATGCTCTCTTTGAACAACACTGCTAACGAACATTCCCAAGGCAATATAGCTGCCAGTGAAGAGGCTCTTGATGAATCTTCCTCCTCTTCCTCCTCCGAAGATGACGACGAGGACAGGGAAGAAGAAGAAGAAGGAGAAAACAATGACGAGAATAGCAATAATGGTTCGGATGATAACGCTTTAAGCGCCGGATATACGTTGACCAGAAACAAAAGCAAAGGTGAGATGAACTGGGATGATGAAGAGCAAGATCGTTTGATTAATATGGCTAACTATATTAAGACGCATGGTTCTAATCCAAGCTCTTCTTCTCCTGCTCCAGCACCTGCTTCTTCTGGAAATTGATGGATTGCATTTCCAGATCTGGTATTGATTGTGTGCTTTTCGTTATAAATTCAATTCTTCATGACGGCATTTGTTCAAGTTTGTAATTTGCTTTGTATTCAGTATGGACTTTTTCTAATCTCAGACACATTTAATTATTTATGAAAGCCAACTTAATAATTCCTTGTAGATCGATTCAAATTTCATATGCCTTGTGAAACTTCTAATGCCGCAGGTACACATGCACAATCATGTAAGGGAGCTAGTTATATCTCGGTGATTACTTTCCCGATTAGGAAGGTACACTAGTGGCGTTGGAAAGGAAAAAAAATAAAGATAGCAGCCTGTCGCGACCGACGCCATTGCCCATGGCGATGCATGGCATTGGAATTTGGTGGCCCAACATGGGTTTGCCGCGTGGCGGTGTTTTCATGTTTTAAGTTGAAATTTGAAATTAAATATTTGATAATTTGATCTGAAAGTTGTTGATTTGGAAGAAAAATATACACTTCAAGGTGGATCGTTCACTTAGAGTCTCAACTACTTAAACGAAAAGTCATTCATTTTTATTTCTTCGGCTCTTTTACCTTTCCAATTACAATTTCAATATCCAGATTCCAGTTCAGAGATCACATTCGACCGTGATTTTTTGAAAAACAGTCAGTCACAATAGTCCTATATTCAACCGAGTACCTTGAATCATACCTCGATACATTGCATATCCGATCATATTCCAAATCATTACACACAAACACACACACACAACACCCAGTTCTTTTAGCAGATCATGATCTTGAAAAATCTTAAAGATCTCAAAGACGTGATCTATAGAACCTCACGGGTTCGTCTGAGACCGTCCACGTTTATAATAATCATGACTGTGTGTCTCGTGGTTCTGATATTCCAATTAAATTACGCTGATTCCGGTTCTGACCCTGTTTTGGTCCAATATAACAACAAAATCGGTCCTTCAGGATTACAAGACGCGGGGCTCAATATCCTTAGAGTTAAACCGGAAGATCAAGAGAAAGTGGCGGCTTCTGTGGCTCAAGAAGAACAAGCTGCAGCTTATGCCAAATCGCTACAGGATGCTGCTGGACTGGCTGGAACAGAAGAAGCGGGACAATATGCTGAAAATGTTGTTGACGATGAAGAGGAAGAGGACTCGATCGATGCTGATACTGATGCTGCTGGTCAGACAGACGAACACCACTCACATCAGAAGCCAGAGAAAGTGTACCATATCAACGATTTCTCCTCAACGAGTGACTACCACAACCTGAACTCGTACCAGAACTTGGCAGATGTCGAACGAGCACTAGCAGTGTATGACGATTACAAGAAATTCTTCAACGATCAACTTTTCCCACTGATAGCGCAATCCAAACCAACCATCGGGTCCATCAACAATGGTGAGCATTACAACAAGAAGAACAGCAATCCTGTTGGCTGGCTGAACAAGATCCCTGTGAACTCTGGTAAGTTACGTGAGTCGCACATTAGCGAACCGATCAGATCCAAGAATTATCTATCTTCCTTCCTACAACTCTCCGATTCTGAAAAGCAAAGTCTCAAAGACTCCCACGCTAACTTCGTCGAGAAGATGCCTACTGGGTTCCCTGAATCCATCGACGTCAACATCAAAGGTGACGGGATCCTGTACTGTGGTGGTGGGAGATACAACTGGCTGGTGCTGCTTTCTTTGAAAAGATTGCGTGAAACAGGATCAAAACTACCCGTGGAGGTGTTCATGCCTTCTGACTCGGATTATTCCCAGGATCTGTGCGAGAGGGTGTTCCCTGCGTTTGGAGCCAAGTGTCTTTTGATGTCGAATTATCTGGACACGGCCAAGTTCAAATTGCAAGGGTATCAGTTGAAATCGATGGCTTTGATGCTTACCAGTTTTGAAAAAGTGTTGATGTTGGATTCGGACAATTACCCGCTCAAGAACCCGGACTACCTGTTCATCAACGAGCCTTTCACTTCCAAACATATGGTCATCTGGCCTGATTTCTGGAGACGCTCCACTTCTCCTTTGTTGTACGATATCGCCGGCATCGAAGTCGAAGAGATGAACAAAGTGAGAGACTCCTACAACGGCGACGAAAGAGACTACCCGGAAGGTTTGGAGAACTTCACGAGGGAGCAATACAACGCCAACATCTCGTTCCATGATCTCAAAGGCGCGTTCCCTGAAGCTTCCTCTGAAACGGGGCAGATTCTGGTCAACAGACGAGTCCACTCCAAGTCCATGCTGCTTTCCTTCTATTACAACTATTACGGGCCAGAGTACTACTATGCTCTTTTCTCGCAGGGTCAAGCTGGTGAAGGTGACAAAGACACCGTTCTCACCGCGGCTCATTACTTCGGGCTGCCATACTATCAAGTACAAGAGTTCATCAGAGAGTTTGGGGATTTCATGAGTGACCCTAATGATTCCGAGAATGTCCGTTTTGAAATCGCCGCTATGGGGCAATATGACCCTATCATTGACCAAATCCAATCTTCTAGCCCGGAGACTTTCAAATCGGATTTCAAGTACGACTCCAGGGGGAACAATTACTATTTCCACAAGTACAAGAACTCAGAATTGATGTTCCTTCACACCAACATGCCAAAGTTGTATCCTTGGAAAATCAACGGGAAGGGTTTCAAGAACATTTTCAACCAGGACGGGACGAGGAAGAGACTATACTCGAAACTGCTTATCAACGAGCTGGGGTTCGACTTCGAGTACAAGATCTGGGAAGATATGGAGTGGGTTCTTTGCAGGCACTATGATTTCCGCATTCATGGCTTGCAGGAACCGCTAAAATGGTGTTTGGAAGTTGGGAAACATAAGGCTTGGCTGGAAGCAGATATCAGTGGTACTGTACTTGATCGTGCTGAGAGTAAACTACAAGAGGGGACAGGGGCGGGAGCAGGAGAAGCTCAAATTGAAGGTGGAGCCCAAGAGAAGGTTGATGGGACTGCCAACAAGGCCAAGTTACCAAGGCTTAAAGCTGCTGCTGCTGCTGCAGCTGCTGCTGCTTCTTAAAGTTAATTAATCATGTGCATTATCATTATCATTTCAAACCTGTACATTAGACGTGGTGGACATAGAACTGACCACCAATTACCATTAATTGGGTGTGTATATTAGTCATAGAAGTTCATAGAAGGACAATAATTGTATACTACAAAAGATAAACAAGCAAACAAAGAGACAGACGAATCATACATTACCGCTACTTCCTGACTCAGCTATAACAGCTTTCATCTTAACGCCTCTAACTCTTCTCGATTTCAAACTATCATCCGATCGTGTGTTTCTCCAACTATCCACTGCTCTTTGCAATATCCCTTTCCTTCCTCTGATCTGTTCGTTAAACCAACAAATCACCCACCCTATCTCATTACACTCCGTTTCATATTTGAACCGTCTCCCCTGGTATGAACTCTCAGAGACCATTGCGTTCGGGTATAAACTGTTTGCCTTTTTAAAAGCATCACTTAATGGGATCTTCGCTAACGTCTCCTGGATTGTCTCCGAGGCTGAAGTCGTGGAGGGTAACCGCACAGTGAACTCTTTAACTATCTTGTTATCGGTGTATTTGAAAGTCAAAAGATCGTCATTGGTCTGTGGGTCCTTTTTAAGGATCGGTTCGGTTGCTCTCATCGGCCCAGGGAGGGTCTTTTTGAAAGATAGCTCTTCAGAGTCTTTGCCCACAATGGTTGGTGGGAGTCGGAGTTTCTGATGCGGGATGGAGGACATAGGTGGGGTGTAGTACAAGTTGTTTCTGTGGTATCCCAGTAATTGTCTTTGTTCGAGCCCATTGACGTCTGGATATGTTGAATATTCAGCAGGTTGGAACATTCCTCTGTCGTTGAATCTGGCCGGATCTTCGTGTGGTTGCAGCTGTTGTTGCTGATGTATACTTTCCTCCTTTGCGTGAATCTGATTTGTAGTCACCATCATGGGTAGGGGAGCCTGGAGTGGTGCAGAGACACTATATTGAAGAATCGGTCTCTCAGGTCTTACGGGCTGTGACTGTTGTAAGAATTGGGAATCACGTGAATAAGACCTGGAATGCATTGAAGGATGATGATTATATCCTGCTTCCTCCTCTTCTGCTCCTTCTCTGACAGCTGATGGTAACGGGGGAAGACCCAATCGCTGGCCAATTTCATTAGAGGATGCAACTGTGTAAGATGATGATTGGTTATTAGTGAACGTCCCGATGGGTGGTGGTAGATAATTCGAGGCTTGGTAAATTGGCTGCTGATGCTGCTGCTGCTGCTGCTGCTGCTGCTGTAGTAGCAGTAGTTGTGTCTGTGGTGGCGGTTGTGTCTGAGAAAGGAAAGGTGGCTGGTTGTGGACATTATAATTGGTATACGGCAAAGGAACTTGTTGTGAAGGGAACATTGGATAATATTGTGGTTGATTAGTGTTTTGCATTGACTGAATGCTGCTGTTGCTGATACTATTACTGTCATTATTGTGAAAATATTGCTCGTCTTGATTGTTGTAATGAGGATTTGGCTGGAATGAAGACTCCAACTGTGCTTGTGCACTGTATGGAACTTGATAAGCTGGTTCATCTGGAGCGTATTGCATGCCAATACCATTGAAATATTGCGACGAAGATGGACCTAGCTCGGCGCCTTGTGGGGCCAATTGATGATGAGAGTGTGGTGGCTGGTATTGGTTAAACCCTGGCTGGTATTCCTCATTGTACCTTTCATTGAATGGATTCAAGGGATGCCCGTTGGTATATATGGTGTTATTCTCCTTCATTCCTGAGTCCATCTTGCACTATTCTGTCTTTAACAACTTTTGAAAACAATGGAATGGAAAATAAACCTTCAAATTGTGAAAATGATGTCTGATCTAACCCTAGTAGACCTGGAAAAGCTAGATCTGTATGAGTGCCGTGCAACTTGTCTCCTGATCCAATGAATTCGTGTGGGGTGTAGAGGTAGTAACAAAGGCTCCACTTGGCAAGCGATCAGTTATTTCTTTCACTGCTCACGAAAGCTCTCTGCTGACATTGAAGAAAAGAGTGTCAGCTTATATATAGAAGTGATATCATGAGTAGATCTGAAAACTAAAAATGTGTTTCCAGTTTTTACCAATAATTTCTCGCAAGCCCACACATACTACACAGTGCACACATGGATGCTGAACAACTAGCTCAGAGTTTCCCATATCTCAAAAACCAGTAACACTGTACAAGTCGTACGAGTAGTGGACATTTGTTATAAGGCCAAGCTCATGAACCAGTCCTTGAGGCTTGCAGTAGCACGTTTCGCGGAAGCCATTCAAGCTATAACCCTGGACGCCTGGAGGGTGTCGTAAAGTCGACACTGGACACTGGACAAACTGTATCAACTATGAAGCTAAGACAACTCACAACTCACTGATCAGTTGGCGGAAGGAAGCAACAGGTGGTTACTGGTATAAGTATTAAAAATAGATCTCTTGAGTTTGTTAAAATACAACATCTTGAAATTACCCATACTGTCTTATCTTCGCACTTTCCAAAATTGTGTTGGACTTTCGAAAATTCCAAAGAATCTCGGAAAGGGGAATTTTGGATATTGCTGACAAAATCTCAAACATTTAGGCGCTGCTAAACTTGTGTATGCAAAGTATCGCAGAAGATATGTGGGTTCATGTATGTTTATAGAAGGCCTATTTCTCGGGTTTATTGGTACCAAAGAATCAATCTGGAGATGAAGCTAAAGAGATCATTGAATTAGGATCTATTTCCTTTTGAGTCCTCATACTCTAACAATAATCATGAATCAAACACTGTTTTTAAATGAATAAGAATTAGTAAACTGAAACTTCAACAGACTTCAAGAAGATTCAACAAACGTGGACACGATGCGGTTTTAACTTGCACATTCAGGCGCGAATATGCATGAATTGCATTAGGAATGACCGTTTATTCGTGAATTTATGCATATTGGTGCATACGGCTTACAGCATCCATGATCCTTGTCCGCTCAACTGTTAAATTCTTGAGGCCAGTAAAATAGTTTGATCGCCACGACACTTGCAGGTTTAGGATAAATCCTTAAGACAAATTAACGCTTGATACCTGGAGGAAGGAAACTACGGTTATAATAACCTTTTTATCGCCGTATAGCTCAAGATATTTGAATATTAAAGGATAACGTTCATCTCTTCGGTTTTGTGATTTGGGGGCTTGTAAGTTGAAGTGAAACGTTTGAGGAAAATATATGAAACAGATTCTTAAGATGAGGTTCAACAATCAAGGCCCTCAGATAAACGATATGACAAGAGACAAGAGTATCTTATATCATTGATATATATTTACACGTGTACGTAGCTGTTTATAACTGTAAGCCATTCAGATCTGGGGAATTGCTATGAATAAGAAGTGAATGGGGAATTTACTAGCTGTGGTATGGTTATATAATTTGGATCTCACACTCAAATCGTTGAATCCCAGTCTGATGGCAGAACGATTTCAATCCTTGTAAGTTGTACACATCGTAAGGGAAACATTTGGATAAATT
>JAKTWX010000072.1:0-27782 GCA_030582275.1 Waltiozyma pijperi
CCTTCTACCAAGTTCTTCCTCCAGGACGGCTACTTACAATACGATACCACTTCCGTTGGTTTCTCTGTTGATACCTCTTACCAATTATTAACTGGTTCATCTGGTACTGGTGTTGCTCTTAGAACCGTCACCAAAGGTGGTTCTGTTGCCCCTGATTTCATCCCATCTGCTGATTCTACCACTTCTTCTTCTTCTGAAGCCGTTTCTTCCGCTACAGCTACCTCCACATTCACAACTATCACCAACAAAAACGGTACCAGCAACTCCACTGTTCCACCAGTTACTGTTGAAGAAGGTTCTGGTAACTACTTGAACGCCGGTGTCAACGTTGCTGCTTTAGCCGCCATGGCCGCTTTAATCTTATAAGCACGTTCACTGTTTTTTCATCTGTTATTTATCCTTTGCATTGTCACTTGACACCATTCTCACTTGTTTCCTTTTCTTTTCAATGCTGTCCCAGATAGCTGGCTTCTTCAATCTTCACTAGATCTTTCTTTTCATATCAAAACCGCTGGCGCTTTGGAATGCTAGTATTAATTTTTTTCCAACTGTTTTTTTACTTAGTTTTTTAATATTTTTTTAATTTTACGTTGTCCTTTAGGTTTTAAACTCTACTTTGTTAGTAGGTAACATACTAAAATTTAAGGATAGCCTTATTATCCTTAGGCTCATTCATCAGCTCAGTGTTAGCCCGTTCAGAAGTGTTTGGTTTGATGACCATTAGAAGTGATACTCAATAGCAATTCGCCAGTGTTTTCCCAGAAGAAGGGATCTCACGTATTAGTTCTTCTGATACCCAATGGTATTTCATTATCAACGATGAAGGTAATTTGGTCAGTGTCAACTTGAACCAATTCGCCACAGTTCACGGTTCTTCACTTATTTCCAATAGTGAAGCTAAGGGAAGTCCAAATTTCTTCATCAAAAGTGTGTTCTTATACCACGAAAACACCGCTAATCCGTTCTCTGTTAACCTAAGCAACACCTCCTCCAGATTTCAACCCAAAGAAGATTCTTTCAACTTCTACTTTTAGTGTTGGCTCAAGTTCAACCAGCAGTGCGGAGAATACTATGAGCAACCCATTTGTTCCTACTTCTACGATTGACGGACTCCCAGTGAGCACCGTCAGCGTTGATCCTTCCACTAACAAGCTACAGAAGCGTTCTAATGGCTCTTCTGGTGTCTTTAAAGCCGCCGTCGTTGCTGTTGTTTGTGCCGCTTTTGCTGTCTACATTGTTTGATATGGTGTAGTGGTGTTTTATAGTCTTTTTTTACTTATCTTATATATATTGTGTTGAACCTAACTGGTCCCAAAGTATCTAGCATCAATAAATCTAGATCTGAACCACACCTCTGCGTTTTCACTACTGTCAGGGTTGATGTTTTCTCTAAACCCAATGACACCAACAACAATCTTAACCTTTTTAAAAGCCATCAAAACCCTTCTTAAACCAATCTCGTTAGCCAAGTAACAAATAACACTGATATCTTCCTCTCTAACACCATGGTCCAATAAAACTTGAATAGCCATGATCACAGCAGCCCCTGAGATGATCTGGGCGTCTAATAATAAAACTTTGGTGTTCTTAGCGGAAATACTAAGTGGGAGAGATTCGGTATGTAACTGAGGTTCACCTGTAAGAGAATCTGATTGGATTAACAATTTCCCCACTGCGATCTCAGGCAATGTCTTACGAAGTGAATGCATGAAGCAATCACCTGAACGGATAATAGAGACTGCGATTGGGGCATCTTGTGGTTCAACGGTTCTGAATTGAACGTTTAGTGGAGTTTCAATGGTCACCGGTTTGAATTCATGAGATTCTAAGGCTTTGTTGACTAAAGTTGTGGCGATTCTGTCGAAGTAAAATATGAAATCATCACGGCTTGAATGCTTGTTTAGAAGAATCGTGTAGATACCCTTCGATTGGTTCGATTCCGGTAGAACCACAAGTTGGTCTGGATGATTCTTAGGATCCAATTTGACAGACATACCACCATTAACAGCATCAGTTAACTTATCCAACATATCCAAATGACGCTCTGATTTCTTGATCAACTGCTTCTTGATATGTTTGATCAACAAAGAAATGGCGACGACGTTCTCAGAGCCTCTAGGGACAATCAAGTCTGCGCTTCTCATAGTTGGCTTAACAAATCTTTCAGCATCTGGTTTGACAAAACGGCCCCATTGATTCAAAGCCCCTGCTAAATCCCTACCACGGCTCAAAATGTCTCTAGAGAGACGCCTAGCCAAGCAGATGTCCAACTCAGTGTCAACATACACTTTCAAGTTCATCAAAGAGCGGAGTTTCTCATCGTGTAAGGCATGGATACCTTCAATGACAATAACGTTGGCACCGTACACTGTGATGATATCCTGAGTTCTAGCATGTTCCGTGAAGGAGTAAACAGGAACATGGCCCTTCCTACCCTCTTTCAAATCCAACACGGTCTGATAGCATAGTTCCAAGTCCACAGCGTCTGGAGTATCGAAATTCCAGTCACCAGTCAAGGCCAATTTCCTCTGTTCTGGCAACAATGGCTTATAATAGTTGTCTAAACTTAGCAAAACAGTCCATGGAGTGTTGATCTCTTGGATGATCTTAGACGCAATAGAGGTCTTACCTGAACCAGAAGGACCAGCAATACCAATGATGTAGGGCTCAGTCCATGGCGGAGTGTACCTCTCAATGACAGCTTCAGAATTAGCTGCATGAGAAGCAGCATGTGAATCTAAATGTAGAGAAGTGGCAGATAATGAAGGTGCAGATGATGAAGCAGAATAGTATGAACCGTTCTTTGGTCCTATACGGGAACTACGACGACGAGGTCTGTTTTGCTGGATATTGTGAAGTGGGTCTTGATCTTGTCCTTGTTCATGTTGTGCGATTGGCACTGTGGCATTTGTTTTGTTGGCGGCTATTAAGGTTGTCTCCACATCAGAATTGCTAATTAACGAGGAGGAAGAAGTTGATGCTGACGAAAGTTCAGAGACGAGTGATGATTTGGGGAAAGGTGATCGGAATTGATGCTGCATGTGATTGGTTGGTGAATATTTGCCCTGGGGTTTAAAGATAGCTAATAGTATATTATTAGTGATGATCCTTGAATTACAGGTTTAAGATCATGAGATAAATTTGAGAATTCTGAGCAGCAGCTACGCGTCAAAATCAAGAGCTGTGCACGGCCAAGAAAAGAGCCCTTATCAGTAGTCACGTGCCAGCTCAGCCTCCAGATCGGCCAGATCCACGCGCAAGAAGAAACGGTGCCTGCAGAATTTAGCGTACACGTTGGAATCAAAAAAATCTGGAGCTTGTTAAGTTGGAATGGTAACCTCAAGACTCAAGACATCTGATATCTCTGATCTTTCTACCAATAAGAACAACCTGATTCCCATAGAACCAAGGTCCAAGCATGACACTACAGAACAAGAACACCCAGTCCACCTCAACGCTGCAACAGCTGTTCCCAAGAAGCACAGACGCACACGGTTGTATAATATGTGACAGCATTCCAGATTGCCCCGTTTGTGAAGATGGTTACTCGTGTACACAGACCATTCAAACTTGCACACAGTGCCCTGAGGTTTCGTGTAAGATAATAAGCACAGTATCCGGCACATCTTCCTCCTCCTCCTCATCATCATCTTCTTCTTCGACTTCAACTTCTGCCATCGGTGGGATCACTGGTGGTGTCGTTGGGTTGATCGTGGTGACTGCTGTAGTGGGGTTTGTCTTCTACAAGTTCTATTTCAAGAAGAAGCTCGCATTCAACAGAGTCCAGCACCAGAACAACAAGGAGTTCTTCTTCAGTGACGATGTAGAGATGCAGTTCCACCATAATTTGCCGCCAGATCAACAAGACCAAGATCTATCCAACGAAGATATCAGAGGCCTAGAGAAGCCTTCAACAAGAACATCGATCGCCACCACGATCTTCACCCGTGCATCCAACATCATCCCTATCGCTTATATCCCTGGTGTCACCACTGCCAGCTCGTCTAAAGGTGGTAAGAACAGTATGGGTAGAGCATTTTCCACTTATTCCACCGCCAGTTCCATGAACACCACAGGCGATCTCATCACTACAAACGGCGATAGATACTCCAAGGCTTCTATCATTGGTAACCCGCTGCTCACAACCACGGCCATTAGAGCTAAACCGAAGCTTGTTAACGTCATTGATACAGGTAACGATGCTAGTCCTGGAAGTAGGAACATCACGCCTAACACCGCCATTAACGTCAACCAATTCTCAGGTGGTGTGAAGACAGTCAAGCTGAACAGCGGCAAGAGATCAAATGACAGCAATAACAAGAACAATAACGGGCCTTCAAGATTCCAACTGCAAGACGATCTAATAGAAGAAGACGAGGAAGAAAACGAAGAGATGAAATCGGTGGTGAATCCAGATGACGATTATAATCCTTTTATCATTGACGATGACGATCACTCACAGCTGTCAAGAAGCAACACAAGACACTCCAGAGTCTCTACTTTGAATGGTAGTGTTTTGTTGGATGTTGAAATGGATGGCGTAGCTGATGACGTGAATGAACAGAGTGTCAGATCTCCTTTTGCTGATTCCTTTGAGGTTAAATAATAAATATTTAGATAATAGATCCTGGTTTATAGATAGCAAAATTAGATTCACTTTAGAAGCCTTTCTACTACCTAATCCAGGGTGCATGGCTATCAAGTAGTTTGTATATTCAGATCATGGCCAACTAACTTCACAGCTGAGTTGTCGAAACGATCAATCTTGTGTCCTTGTTTATTCCCCAATCAAGAATCTGTATCAGCTAAAATATGCAGACATACAGGAGAGATGCATCTAAAGACATTTGTCGATCCTTTGAAACTTGCAATTTGTAATTTGAAAACGCCCCTAATTTCTATAACAATTTCCCCTTTGAGCGAAAAGACAACAATCGCCAGCCGCGAAAAAGTCCGAAAAGGGGAAAAGGTAAATAATGGATCTGTCCCGATTCAGAAAAAATTAGCTGCAGCATCGTTTGGGGGGGTCTTGTACATGAAGCATGCTGTCTTGGACTAGTGAAAGTATTTATAAAAACTGCTTCTTTTCCAAGAGCACCATGGCACACACACACTGTGTCAAAATGAATCGTTCTCTTTCAAATACAAGGAACAAAAACACCAATCATGTCACGTCCTAACCCGTTTGATGACGCTGACTATCCTTACCGCCACCAACAACATCACGAGCGTCCACACTCAAACATGAACACACCAACAAAGCCACTTCCAGTGTTCGCTACTGACTCTCCAACTCGCAAAGCCTACAGAAACTCTTTGACCTCAGACCAGCACTTCAATGGGTTCCCGCAAGTTGAAGAACCAATGATGCATTCTCCTTCAGCCGCCGCTGTCAGATACTCACCAAACGCCTTTGGCAGAAGAAACTTGCAGCCACAGCCTTTGCCCTTCATGAACGACGGGTACCAGTCGCCATTGAGAGCTTCGCCATTGAGAGCCTCTCCTTATGTTTCACAGGAACCTATGTCTGAGAGAAAGCTGTTCACTGAATTGGAGTCTCCGTCAAGAAAGAAACATGCCTCTGTGATCTTTGACAACGATGAAGACGACGAGGAAGACGCCGCTGTCAATTACCAGTTCCATGGGTCCCCAACTAGAGGCTCTCCTACAAGAATGGCTCATCCTTTCGCTGAGCAGCAACAAATCCCACAATTCCACTATGACACTAATAACAATAATATTCACTCAAGAAACCCAAGTGGCGGGTCTACTGTCAACTCATTGGAGTCTGAAGGCAAGGCCTTCAACGAGAAATTGCAATTGTCCAGCTCCAACTTCAGCGGTGAGACTTACGACACCAACTTCTACAAACAATACTCTGGGAACGCTGACGACTCGTTTGATTCGGATGGTATGTATGGTTCAGACTCAGACTCAGAGGAATCAGCCCCACGCCGTCGTAATTCCACAACTAAGAGAAAATCATACTCTGAGACTTCCAACGCCAGCAACTCCAACACCGTGAACTTCTCGCTCGATAACATTGTCCCTAAGAAGCTTCTCTCCATCCTGCCACAGACAAACTCAAAGGAATTCACACACATGAGATACTCCGCCTGTACGTCAGAGCCAGACGACTTCATCGCCGAAGGGTTCACTCTGAGAGCCAACAAGCTGGACAGAGAAATCGAGCTGTGTGTGTGTATCACCATGTACAACGAATCCGAAGTGGATTTCACCAGAACCATGCATGCCGTGATGAAGAATGTGGCTTACTTATGTTCCAGAAAGAAGTCCCGTGTGTGGGGACCTGATGGTTGGAAGAAAGTGCAGATTATCATCGTCAGTGACGGGAGATCCAAGATCAACAACAACGTCTGCGATGTTCTCACCGCCATGGGTGTCTATCAGAAGGAAATTGCCAGATCCTCGGTCAACTCCAAGGACGTCAAGGCCCATTTGTTCGAGTACACCACACAGGTCTCCATCAACGAAGAGCTGCAGTACGAAGGCGCAGAGAAGGGGATCGTGCCAGTGCAGGTGCTGTTCTGTCTGAAGGAGAACAACCAGAAGAAGATCAACTCGCATCGTTGGTTGTTCAACGCCTTCTGCAAATCCTTAGACCCAAACGTCGTCGTGTTGTTGGATGTCGGTACAAAGCCAAACATTCCAGCCTTCTATCACATGTGGAAGGCCTTCGACAGAGACTCAAACGTCGCCGGTGTCGCTGGTGAGATTAAAGCACTTAAGGGTAAAGGGTGTAACAAGTTATTGAATCCTCTTGTCGCTTCTCAGAACTTCGAATACAAGATGTCCAATATTCTTGATAAGCCATTGGAGTCCGTCTTTGGTTACATCTCTGTCTTGCCAGGTGCCCTATCTGCTTACCGTTACAAGGCCTTATTGAACCACGAGGACGGCACAGGCCCATTGAACTCCTACTTCAAAGGGGAGTCGGCAATGGCTGGCCCAGCAAGAGACGTGTTCTCCGCAAACATGTACCTAGCTGAGGATCGTATTCTATGTTGGGAACTGGTGGCCAAGAAAAATGCCAGTTGGGTTTTGAAGTACGTGAAGGAAGCCACCGGTGAGACGGATTTACCAGAGACTGTTCCTGAGTTCATCTCTCAAAGAAGAAGATGGCTGAACGGTGCTTTGTTCGCTGCTATCTTTTCACAGATCCATTTCAGACAGATCTGGAACACCAACCACTCGGCCATGAGGAAGATCTGCTTCCACATCGAGTTCTTCTACCAGTTCATCCAACTGCTGTTCTCATGGTTCTCCATCGGTAACTTCTACTTGACTTTCTACTTCCTTGCTGGCTCATTACGCAACTCCGCTAGATTCGGCACCACTGGCGGTACTGCTCTCTTCACGATCTTCAACTACATAACCATCGCCACGATGTGTGCCCTGTTCATCATCTCCATGGGTAACAGACCTCAAGGTGCCCAGCATCTGTTCATTCTCTGTATGGTTCTTCTCTCCATCGCCTCCACTTTCGCTTTGATCTGTGGGTTGTACTTTGCATTCAATCAACTTTCCTCCGGTTCCGAGGGTCATAGAGTCTTTGTCAACATCGTTGTGTCGTTGCTCTCCACTTTCGGTCTTTACACCTTCACCTCTATCATCTACTTGGACCCATGGCACATGATAACGTCTTCCGTCCAGTACTTCCTGCTGCTGCCATCTTACACCTGCACTTTACAGATCTTCGCCTTCTGTAACACGCATGATGTCTCCTGGGGTACCAAAGGTGACAACAAGCCTGAGTCCAAGGACCTGGGCTCCGTTGTTGCCACGAAGGATGCCCACGGTGAAGCCAAGTTCAACATCAATCCGTTCGAGAGAATGAACATTGACTCGGCTTTTGAAAGTGCCCAGAGAAACATGCAGAAGCAACACTCCACCAACTTGAGCAAGCAAGCTCCAGTTAAGACCGTCGTTTCTAGTGACGATTACTACCGTGACATCAGAACCCGTGTTGTGTTGCTATGGCTGATCTCCAACTTAATTTTGATCATGAGTATGACCCAAGTGTACGGAACTTCAAACACCGGTTCCAACAAGTACTTGGTGTTCATTCTTTGGTCTGTTGCCTTCTTGTCTTTGTTCAGAGCTTGTGGGTCTGTTATGTACTTGGTCTTGAAATACACTAGATTCTTGGTGATTTCAAACAAGAAGATCCAACGGAAATCTGAAAGTCAGAATTGGAGTTTGAACCCTTTGAAATGGTTCAACAAATCATCGATCTCCACTTCTGGGAATTAGAACCTATAATATTATCATACCCCTTCAGTTCGCCTATAGACTATTCAATGTTATTGTACACTATATTTATCAGCTATTAAACAATTAAGGACTAATAATTCACGGATTTAAATATCATCAATTCAGTTTGATACACTAGTTATATGAACAGTAGTCTACTACAACTAGACAAATCCAAAAACCAAAAAAGAAAAAGGGAAAGCGTTAGGATCATTCTGGCTGGGGGTCGAACCCAGAATCTTCTGATAGACTAACTAATCAACATAGAAGTCAGACGCGTTGCCATTACGCCACCAAAACCCTTAACGAAAACCGGGCATCGGCTCAAATTTCAGATCCAGAAAGGTTATTGCTCCTTATCTGTTCAGATATCCATATTATTGGATTTAAAAAAGTGTCCTTGATGTTCTTCGGCTTTAAATGTTTCTAGAATCACTTCAAAATGAGTGGGAAACGTTCTATTATTGGTCAGAATACCCCATTGAAGATTTCAAAATCTTTCCTACATGTCCATGCATGAACTTTTTCTCAAGAAAAATGTCCAAATTTGCGAAAAATTCAAATAGATTTTCATGATGGTACAAAAACGATTTTGTAAGACTAAAATTATACGGGCGAAATCCTGAGTCCTGAGTCCTGAGTCCTGAGTCCTGAGTCCTGAGTCCTGAGTCCTGAGTCCTGAGTCCTGAGTCCTGAGTCCTGAGTCCTGAGTCCTGAGTCCTGAATCCTGAGTCCTGAGTCCTGAGTCCTGGGTCCTGAGTCTTTATCCGCGCTTAACTATAGACTAAAGCAAATTATTATAGACTATTTGGGGGATCAAATAGCCTTTATAGTATGGAACGGCTTGGAACAAATGGGCTGGCTATAGGTCTTAGCCGGCGCAATGAGCATAATATAGGCGAGCATATAGGCTATGATTTTCTAAAGCTTGAATATTAACGCTTTGCTAAGAAATCAGATCGGAACATTGAAGAAGAAATATGGTGATCAATCTATGGTAAAATTAATAAACAGAAGAGTATAAAAAGGTTAAAATATACCTCATGATAAGGAAATTTTGATCGTTTCAGCGGTTAGAGCTATAACATATGAGCGTGTCCATAAGCATGGTTATTTCTACCAGATCTGGACTTAGGAATGTACCCAGAATCTCTTCAAGACAAAGAAGGACTTTTGAAGTGGTTTCTGATTGAAGCAGGAGTAACGGATCTGAGGAATTGAAGAACTGAACCATCTCTTTCACTTGAATGATGAGCAGCCCCTTGGGTCTCAGTCTCTGGTTCTAATCTGAAGTCCAAGTCTTGAGCCATATCGTATCTGTCCGTCTCTTTGGAAGGAAGCATGATTGCACGGTCCAACGAGTAAGGCAACCCTCTGTGTCTACCTCTAATCATAATCAAGATGATGACCAACTTGGAAACCACGTTGAACTGAGCAGAGAATGAAGCATTGGTGTTTGAGAACCCCAAAGACAAACCAACGGTACCGTAAGCAGACACTTCTTCAAAGATAATACGCCAGATATCGAAACTGTTATCCTGGTGCTCCTGGATCTTTGTACCTTCAGCAATGCAAATGACAAGCACACCCAAAGCAAGAAACCACATATCGAAAGACAGCTGCTTACGCAAATGGGCACCAATGTAAGAAGTGGCGTGCTTGTGATCGGTCTCGTCTTTCTCAGGCTTCTCAAAAACACCCAGGGATTGATCTTCGTAGACGTTGGTCTTGCGCATGGAGATGGCGATAGGAAGAACAGAGACATACATCATAATCACGTAGCCGGCCTGGACAGCTGGATGCAATTTAGAAAGATCAAGAGAACCAAACCCTGCAGTTCTGGAAGAAAAAGCTAAGAATATCCCATTAAGGACTCTTTGGCCAGCTGAGAGACCGTCAAGAGCCGTAGCGTGGATTTCCAAAACAATAAAGAGGATCCAATCAGCACCGTTCAGCACCACAAGAGTAAGCAATAACCACCACGTTGTCGTTGAAGGGAAAAGAATCGTGAAGCAACGTCTTGGGTGGTCCAACAAAAACCCAAGAGACTCCCTCATCAAAGAGAGGTCACGTGTGCACTTGAACATAACCCATATGATGAATCTAAGCACGATTGGGAACCCAGTATTACCACAAACAATGAAAAAGACAGTGGCCAACAAAGCGTAAGGAGAAGTGCTGAAATTACCCATGGAATTTGGAGTCAAAGTGAACCCCAGATTGGCGAAGGCAGACATACCGTTGAAGAAAGCCCACCAGGTTGCCTCCACACCAAATGCTTCCACACCTGCTCTATAACCACTAGTGCACCAGATCCATGGGATTAGAATCACCGCCATGAAGATGTAGAACCCAATGTAGTAGGAGACTAGAATCTTGACAAGAAGCTTCAAAGCACGGTACTCCACACCGCCAAGTTCTTCTTTCTGTTGGTCGGTAAGATTCATGAAGGTTGAGTTCCTACCAATTTCAGGGATCCAGGACAAATAACCCGTTGACATTGTTGATTGTAAGGCCTGTGCTGGGATGTCCTCAGTGGCGATATCCGTTGGGTATCTTTCAACAGGTCCTCGAATGACCAATGCTGGACCTTCATTTTCATCCAGCTCTTTAGCAAAGCTAATAGTGGCGGGCTCACGTGGCTCAATTGGTTGTGAGAGACTGGCTTGCTTAATGGCATTGTCGGATTCACGAGCACTAGCAGAGAAAAAACCTCTATTACGGGATTCCAAAGTAGCGGCTCTTCTCATCTTGGAGTTCAACTTCGAAGTGATGCGGATGTTGTCAAAGTGTCTTTCAAACCAGTAGAGTCTCACGCTGCACATGACGGTGTGGACGAAGATGATAGAAGTAAGCCAAGTCGTACAGTAGAGAACGATCTGTTGGTACAGCGTAAGGAGGTTCAAGTCAACGGTGTTTAGCCCAGATTGAGAAGCAGCGGCGGCGGCAAGGAACAAGGCGTCGATGTATCTCATGTTGTCCACAGCGTAGATCATGACAGAACTTAAGAAGACCATGAACAAGATGTAGAAGTAATGGACAGCGACGAAATCAGGAAACAACCACTTCAAGTAAGGACGAAGCTTCGCTGAGCATGAAGCAACAAACTCTCTGACTCTCCAGCCAATGGTTCTGTCATGATGGGAAGCCGTAGATGCATCATAGGTGGCAGTGCTCTCCTTGGATGATTTTGGTGAAGCGGTTTCAGGAATTGGGGTTGGTCCAGATTTTGGGTTGACAGCTGGCCCTGTAGCATCGGTGACCTTGGTAATCATACACTTCCAGTGCAATGGGGGATTCAAAAAACAGGGAGTTAAACAGCGACTTATTTGATGAAAGACATTGAAAGGAGGTTGAGCATCGTGGGTTTCAAGGTGCTTTGAAAATAAGGAAGGGCGGCGACTTTTATAGCAATTTCTTGCTGTGTGTTACAGAACGTGTAGATCGACTGTTGAGGAGTGGTGGCTGTACTCTAAATGGAAGCTCATACCAGTGAAAGAAACACATGGGAATTGTTGGCTAAGTTGTAAAAGATTGCACAAGCTATCACAACATTCCTTAGAACTTGTACTGGTCCAGCCAGCCAGCAGCAGCTTAAGTTTGAACGTTTAAACAGCGGATTACTCCTTAAAATTTGCAAATATTTCGCGCTGTAATTTCGCTTCACGAAAATCCGTTGACAGTGCAAAACGTCACAGCGCGTTTTTTGTTTCGCCAAAAAAAAAATATGATGAATAGACGGACAAGCGGCGTGTGGACGTAAACATAAAATATTTCTTACAAACATGGTTGGACAGCGTGCATCGCTGTGGAAAAGTGATGCAATTACCAGATTCTCTTGGCTTTTTTTTTCTCTCCCACAGAGCCTGATTTGGAAATTCTCAAGTCCCGTTCGAGGTATAATTTGCAAAAAAAATCCTGCGCGCGCATATAACGAGGAAATTTGCATCAAAAGTTTTCGCAATTTTCGCAACTTGCAACGCGCAGCCATAATAATATCAGAGTGAAACAGGCTTTAGAGGCGTTGTAAATTGTTGCCAAAGCCCACTGTCTGCCGTTGGAAATGCGTATCATCAGACATCACATTTGAGTGATTTTTGGATGAATTAGATCCCAGAATCCAGATCGATCTGAAATTTCAAGATTGGGCTGTGCTTTTCCTTTCTACTATGTTGAAAAATCTTAAAACATGACCCCCCGCTCCCCCAGTTTTCGATAATATCTGAATTGATTGTTTACTTACACTTTAATTGGACCACAATACGAAGTCAGCTGTAAATATCCCCACTGCTGTCCACGGGGACACTTCATTTGTTGGATTTTTTCCTCATAGATAACTTCTAAAGGACCGCTGGAGAGGCACAGATACAGGTGGAAATTTTGATCCTTAATGATCCACGCAGGATTATGCATGTTACTGTTTTCATAGTTTATGTTTCCATGGCAACCTGTGGCATTAAAAATGCAACTGTAAACAAACTCTAAACATTTCTTCTATCTAGTATCTAAATTGACTCATCCAAGGTCTGTTCCTTATCAAGGGGCTCCTTATTCGTCCATTTTGGCCCAAAGCGTTCATACAGGATGATGAAACACACAGAGAGACCGTGGACAATAATGGAAACAAGCACCAAGAAACTGACAAGTGGCCACATAGTAACGATCAAGTGATACTGCGGGTGATCAGGCCCAGGAAGCGTAGCCAATGGGGTCTCCTGCGTAGTGTATGCACCCTCGAGGGCAGATCTGGCAAGCATTACTGAGTAAACTGACCCAACACCAATGGGACCGAAATGGCCCGTGAACCAAGCTTCGCCCCAAGTCTGAATATCTGGAATGAACCTCTTGAAAGCAAGAACGATCGGAACACGTCTGAGAAAGATCAAGGTAATACCAAGGACGACCAATCTCCAGACATTCAACCCCAACTCGACTTTGTTGAAGTATTCCCATGGCATAATGGCGCCAAGGTACACAAAGTACAACAGGTTGACAATCAAGTCGAAGACTGAGTCAACGAACGAATCCTCGGTCTCACGAATGTGCCAACCGTCCCAACCAAAGGCATTACCAGCGGCAAAGGATACTAATAGCTCGTCGACACCCAACGTAGAACCAAGACCGACACAGAACAAAGAAACCAAAGTCGCGTAGCCCAAGAAGGAGTCCCTATCGATCAGCTCCTTTCTTTTGGCAAATTGAATGGCCTTTCTGAAACAGAACCCAACAACACCACCAATAAAGGACCCCAAGACACACTGATACAACAGTGTAATACAGATCCAGTCCTTAACAATAACACCAGCTTCACCAGCATGAATGATCAAGTTGACACCCAGGAAGATAAAGGGAAACACCATCCCATCGTTACAGCCGGATTCAGAAGAGATCAGGAATCTGATTCGTTCAGGAACAGTCTCTGCGAATTTCCCCTTAACAACAGCAGCGGCCAGAACAGGATCCGTAGCGGTGATCGTACCTGAGACAACCAACGCAGCAGGGAACGAGAATCCAGGGAGTAAAAACCACATAAACAAAGCCATGATCAACCAGCCGATGGCCATCGTTGGTAACAGGACCATAAACACTGAGATCCCATGGTTTAACATGTACTTCTTTGGCAACTCAACGGCACTGATGAAGATCTGAAGACATAGCACGACACGGGAGATCTCAAGGGTGATGATGTCGAGGTTCCCCCATTTGATAGGATTGAACCAGTTTAAAGAGTGTGGACCTATGATTAAACCGTAGATGAAGGAAATAATTGCTTCCCCTAAGTATAGCGACTCTTTCAAATAATTGGAAAGGAGGAAGAACACACAGGTGAACCCACCGAGAAGTAAGTATGCGACATGTGCACTTTCAGGCTTTATGAATTGTTAGAACTGTTAGTATTTTCTGTTTGTTTAGTCTATATTGAAGGGATGATGTGCTTACACTTAGTTGTTTCCAAACCATTAACGATCAAACTTTCAACCGTACTAAACTTTCCTCCTGATATTTGTATACTCAGAAAGGCCAAAAAAAAAAACATGTTTTCAAGCTTAAGTTTGTGTATAGGGAATTGGAAAAAATCTCTCTCCTTATATAGTGGCTTGTAATAGTTGGCACGGAATTCACACGTCCTAAAAGATACGAAACTGAGATTTTAACTGTAAATTGACGTACATCTGACGCACTCGGGATTTAGAGCCCTAATATACCAGCACGTGATAGTGGAAAGAATTAGACCTATAATTATTCATTTCACACCAGAGGTAATCCCAGACCCAGAGTTAGCCATATTACCGTTCATCTTGTAATAATTGACCGCGGCCTTCAACCTGTTGACAATCTCCAACGCCTCTTTGGAGCTCGTTGCCTCGAAATCGTATCTTTTCAAACCTGTACTGTTCGTTCCTGTAGGTTGTCTTATGAGTACGATTTTGAAATTTTGAGGATTTCTCTTTGAGATCTTACAAGTCTTCAAGCTTGAGATGTGGCAATTGATGGTCTTTAGAGTATGGTTGGATTTATACTTCTGATCCTGCAGGAAATTCTTCTCGTATTTCGTGTCGGAGGGCAAGATGTAAATGTATTCACCATCAATGGCAAACGTACGTTCATGACGAGATATGAAGGACATAGGGAGTCGACGCCAGACTTTGTACTTGTGATACTGCGCAGTAGTAGGCGGGTTGAAAGACGAGTCGAGCTGAGATGTGGACGCTGAAGAGTTGGTTTGGTGTTGTTGCTGTTGCAGCGGTGGCGGTTTCCGTAGTTTGTTCATGGTGATGGAGTTAGAGAAGTTCTTCAGTCTTTGGCCCTGTGTGGTTTGGTTTGGTGGCGCTGCGGATTCTTCTTGTTCCTGTGGTTGGTGCGAAGGTCTTAGCGTCTGTAAGGTGAAGTCTGCTGTCAACATCGGAAGCTGGTTTTGTGAAGGGTCGATTGGCTTCTCCAGCAGCCCAAGCTCGTGGCATTTAATCTTGGAGATCACCTGGATGAAATAGTACCCATCCAATGAGCTGATAGTGTCCTTGGAGTTTAGGTAGAACCTTGTCTCGTGCTTCAATTTCAAGTTGTAATCTGCAGGGTTGACATGTTTCAAAACAGCGTAGCTGTGGAGAATGTCCTCGATCTTGTTGGTCATCTGTAGTTTGAGGCTCACTTCGCTGGAGAGCCCTTCATAGTCCACGACGTGTAGCTCCACAGATCTGGTATCGTCTAGTTCGTACAACTGTTGGTTCTGCTGTTGCTTTTGGTGCAAATTCTGTTCAAGCATGCTGCTGTAATTGTAAACCGTAGTGGAAGTGTTGACGGGATTGCTGCTGTTGGTGCTGCTCTCTGAAGTCTGCATGGAAACATCGGCACTGTTTTCCTCCAGCAGTGGCATGGGAGTTCTCAATTCGTTCTTGTTAAACTCTGCTGCTGCCACTCTGTTCAAAGCCACCTCGTCAATCCCATAGCTTCCAATGATCTTCAGTCTGTCCAGCAGTGTGAACTCGTCTGCGTCTGGCTCGTCGTCGCTGTCTTCGTAGTCGTCCTCGTCAAACATAGAGAGACTCCACTGGTTTGGGTTCCTGAGATCCTTCTCACCTTCCCCGGTTTCAAATATCTCCGCCTTGGAGTCGTTCTTATCACCGTCGCCTGTCAGTTTCCAAATAATGAACCCAATGACTTCGAACACACCGACGTCTTTCCTGATCACTAGCTCAACGGTGTTTGTAAGCTTCTTCGGAGGCAAATGAACGATAAGCTTTATGGTCTGGTTCGTGTCTTTGATGCTGTCACCATCGACAAAGTTGAAATAAACCAAAGGATTAACAGAGGATGCCTTCACCGTAGTTTTGATCATGCTTGAAAGGTTCGATTTGTGCGGCTGTGTCTGGGGTTTGTAAGTGGAGGCAGAGGGAAGCTCCCTCTTTGTGATCTGTAACGTGCTCTCTTTGTTGATATCGTGCACCTCCTTCTCATCAAAGATATCGCTGTCAAATTCAGAAAGGGACGAACCGGCTGATAAACCAACAGAAGATGGCGAGAGGCCTAAGGTTCTAGCAGACATCATGCCAACAGCACCCATTCCAGTCCCAGTTCCACGTCTCTCGCTTCTTCTCTTTCTGTTGTCTTTCCCCACCCTGACAAGGTTCAGCACATTGCCATGCTCATCCACGTTCCTCACAAACGTACTTCTGACGAAAGAACTAGGCAAATTCAACCCCAAAGATCTGGATAGGTTGGAATGATATAGGATGTTCTGAGATTTGTCATCAAAGGTGTTTCTGATGTCATGGAGCGGTTCGATTCCTTGCTCATTGACGGAGAAGTCGGAATCCAATAAGAACGCGTCATCAGAGTCTTCAGAGTCGTTGTCTGTGCCGTCGTTTTCGAATAGTAAGTATCTGGAGTCGTCATCACCGCCGTCAAGATGGCCTTGTTGTGAGTTGTATGACGCCAGCTGGCCCAGGTGGTTGTACTTTTGGTTCAGGACTATCTCGTTTGGCTTTGGTTTTGTGCTCTTGGTGTCCTCACTTCCTTCATTCTCCTCATGATCGTAGTCTTCGTCCTCGTCTTCTTCTTCTTCTTCATCGTCACTGTAGTCTTCATCGTCAGGACTGTCAAAGCTATCGTCGTGGTTGTACCCTAACTGGAAAGTGGAAGAGGAGGATTTTCTCCTTGAAGAGACACTACTACTGCTGCTGCTGGTGCGTCTCTTAGTTTCCTTCTTTGAATCCCCCGTTGCCCCTCTGAACAGTTTTGAGAAGTTAGGCACCAGTTTCTTCTGTGCCGTGTTAATGGTACTAAGAGCATCGTTTGCTTTAGACGGCTTAGAGATCGTGCTTGAATTGGTGTTGGTGATCTGAGAATTCAATGAAATGTTGGCTGAGACAGCAGTGGAAGTCCTTGTAGCCACAGGGTTTAACTTCAAAGTCACCAGAGACCCTTCTCTTCTATCAATCTCGTCTTCGACTGGATGTGTCGTTTTCAAAGAATGTGTCAATGTTTCAATCTCAGTCTCTGTGTCAATTTTCCCAAAAGGCGGCGTAAGGACAGTAGTAGTACTCTGTTCTTGATCCCTGATTTGCTCATTCTGTAGCACTTTAGGCTTGATATCCTGTTCACTTTTCAGCCTCCTTACGAGATCGGAGCTCTCAAGCACGTTAATAGGGATAGGCGGAGACTCAGCTCTGGTGAGAATGTATTGAATGTTTTCATTGCCCTCATCGTAATCATCTGGGTCTAAGATATGCGGTTGAATTATTCGGCAATGTCTATGTTCTGCTTCTGATGTGGAATTTATCTGTTTGGACCGAAGAAAACGGGATCTAAGTTCATTGATGATCTCGTCTGTGGATCGAGGCAGGGCCATAATAGGCTGAGTAGGGAATTCTGTGTTCAGAAGTGTCAAGTAAACTATGAAATTGTCACAATTAATGGGAAGTGTTACTAGTTTACTTGTTTATCCGCCTGTCTCCAGTACAGCGTACAACCGCAAATTATTGTGCCAATTTCCAGTCACGTGACGGTGGTGTTACATAGGTGGTGCAATAAATACTAGTCAATACTCTGAGGAATCAGCTACAGGGGAAAGTTTCATGGCACAGCTAGAGAAATATAAAAACATCTACCCTATCACTTGTAGTCTACAGTACAGAGGAACTAACTAGCACACTGGCTTAGATCATCCAATCAACGCCGTTTTTCCCCAGCCTCAAAGGTTCGCGAATAACTTCACCGAATTCCCAGCTTACAGTTTGGCGCCAATTCGGAAAAAACTTTGACTATTATTGCAAGCTTAAAGCGCTGAAGTAAGGATTGAGGAGCACACCATCAAATCCAAAGGGCCACTTAATCTCACTTGAAAAATATCATATTGACAAAATGGGTTCCGCTTACACTATCCTTGGTAAACAAGTTCCAGCTCACTTCATCTCCCTCGCCACCATTGGTGCCACTTTATTAGTTGCTGTTCCAAACCCATTTGCCGCTGCTGCCACCACCCCAAAGATCCAAGCTTCCTCTCCAGAAGAAGAAAAGTTCATCACTGAATACTTAGCCAAGGCTGAAGAGAAGCATTAAGAGTTTTATTATTTACATATTCAGAATCAAAGCAAAGCAAATCATAATTGTCATGTGGTAGAATATCGGTGTTATTTATTTAGAGTTTAATGAACAAATATATTACGGTTACAGATACTTTTGGAAATGCAAATAGTACTGGGTTCTTTCTTTATTAGAATTTTCGTAGTATGAATCTAGTGTACACGCGTGTAATACAGTCTGTTTATTTGAACAAGGCTTCGTTGGATAACGGATCAACAGCAAGGACGTTTTCTCTCTTTTTCAACTTCAAGGCAACGGTAGCGTCGTGTCTAGCCTTGGCGTCTTCAGCTTGCTTTTGTTTCAATTGGGCTCTAGCGAAGTTTGGAGAGACGTATTGTTTGTTTTCGTAGATCTTTGGACCACCGAAGGAGCCTTCCAAGATCAAAATTGGAGTCAAGACGAATCTTGGACCAATTTCAACTAAGGAGACGTCACCTTCGTCTCTGTTCTTGACGTCTTCAGCTTGCTCTAGGATTTGGTAGTTACGGATCCAGATCTTACCGTCAACGATGGAGAAAGACATGACATGATCAACAAAAGGCTTGATCTTTCTGGAGCTTGGTGGGACACCGAAAGTGTGGGTGAACATTTCCTTCATTAATTTGTAGTGAGATTCGTCTTCGAATGAGGAGTCAAAGGATAGGATTGGTCTGGAACCCTTAAGACAGTTACCAGTGAAGTTCAATTCTTCGGTGTTGTGGATGTTTTGGACTAAGAACTTGATGGTTGGGCCATTTGGTGGCTTGGATAACCACATGTATAAATCCTGGTGCTTTCTGGCTTCAAAGTAAAGAACATTGTTACAGTTGTACAGCTCAGCAATCTCGTTTAGTTGGCCTAATTGCTTCTTGGCATCTAACTTTGGCTCCTTACGAGAGTGTGGTAATAACCCGTAAAGATCATTGATAAGGTAACGATGTCTGAAAGTGATACCACGGGAGGATATAAGAAGCACTCTTTGTCTGTTGATGTGAGATGTCTTTGGCTTGTCGTCCTTGCCACCGGATTTGGCACCGGCTAAAGCTTTGTAAATGGCACTCATTATGGATGTTTGATGGTGTTGAGAGTTGTAAATAAATGTTTGTGTCAAAGGTCTTTATATTATCTATCTAAGCTCTTCACTTTAAAATTTTTTTGTATGTGAAGAGATGAGATTTTTGGCAGGGTGACCCCGGGCAGGCCGCGAGTTTTTCCAGTAATCTTGCTTAGTCAGATATTTCAGCCCTATGAAATAGGCACGTGATTGAGAAACTGTTACAATTTCCAACAGACTACGTATCTTCTAATTTCCCTTACTAGCGATGAATTCATTACATAGATCTCGTATCAATTATGTATCACATTTCCATAATAATAAAAGCTGCTTTACGGGTCGTTAAATGTAACACTCAGAAACCAATAACAAAGAGAAGCTTGAAAGCTGGAGCCTGGTAGCAACTTGAAAGTTTATTTTGTATTCTTCTGCAAGCGGCGCGCAGATTTCCTGCAAAATTACACAGCGCAGCAGCACTGGCCGCAATTTCATCGGCGGGCGGCGAGCGCTAATATTGCACCCAAACAAGTGTCAAGTACTTTCAAGCTGTCAACTCGCAAGTATTGTTTTCGTAAAGCAACAAACAAACACAATCAAGCCTACAGCAGCTCCCAAGTCCACAACTAGACTCAATTAGTACTTCTCTCCTCACAATTCATTCCAAAAACTACAATGTCAGAAGAACAGAGACAGTATTCCTCCCTGGATCCAGGAAGGTTGGCGACTTCTGGAGACTTTTCCTTTGTTCCTGCAGGCGGCAATAAAGAAGAAGAAGAACAGCAAGAAGAATACCTGGACTACAATGAAGGTGACTCCGGTCTGTATCATAAAGCCAGCTACTCAAATCACCAAACACAGAACCAACAAGATTACGACATTGATCAGAATGAACCAGGTTATTATGACGGCGAAGACCAGGTGTATCAGGAGTATGAAGACCAGTACGACGCTCAAGAAGAGGAGGAGGAGGAGGATTCATATGAAAGACAGAAACAAGAAATAATAGAGGACCTACAGAACCAAACTCTCTCTGAACAAGTATCAGAGCAGACTTCTGTGTACACTCTGGAAGACACCGATACCCCGCAGCAGCCTACCGAAGTGCACCCCCATGGTCATGAGATAATCTATGACCTTCCCACACACATCTCTTCCCACTACGATGTTCTCAAAGACGGCGCTATAACTCAGCCAGCTACCCCAGTGTCTGAACCGTTCAAGGAGCTGCCTCCTCATAGATTGCGTCCTTTGTCGCAGACTAATCTGTCTACACAAATCGCAGAGGAGGAACCTCTGGTTAAACCTCCAGTGGCTAGAGAAGGCGCTGTATCCTCTGAAGCTGAAGACTGGGACGAAAGAGGAGCAGCTAAGATCATCCAGAAGAAAACGAACCAGATCACTGGTGAAGAGGAAGAGTTCATCATCAAGAGATCCGTCAAAGATTTCAAATTCGGTAAGAATATCGGGTTTGGTTCATATTCAACAGTCATTTTAGCCACAGATAAGAACACGGCGAAGAACTTTGCTGTTAAGGTCCTTGACAAAAGACACATCATCAAGGAGAAGAAGGTGAAGTATGTGAACATTGAGAAGAACACTTTGAACAGATTGGGGGCAAGAAACGGGATCATTCGCTTCTTCTTCACCTTTCAAGATGAATCCTCGCTATACTTCGTGCTTGATTTCGCTGCCAACGGTGAATTGTTGAACCTTATCAAGAAATACGGTTCTTTGACTGAAGAAACAACAAGATACTATGCTGCTCAGATCCTGGATGCAATCAAGTACATGCACGATAACGGTGTGATCCATCGTGATTTGAAACCAGAGAACATCCTTCTTGACGACCAGATGCGTGTTCAGATCACAGACTTTGGTACTGCTAAGCTCCTAGAGAAGAACCCAGAGACAGGGGTCTACCCATTGGACACCAGGGCCAAGTCGTTTGTTGGTACTGCGGAGTACGTTTCCCCTGAACTTTTGAACGAGAAGGCGGTTGGGAAGTCCTGTGATGTCTGGGCCTTTGGCTGTATTGTGTATCAGATGATCGCTGGTAAGCCTCCTTTCAAGGCCACGAACGAGTACTTGACATTCCAAAAGATCGTCAAACTACAGTACGCATTCACAGCCGGGTTCCCGATGGTGGTTCGTGATTTGATCAAAAGAATCTTGGTGCTCAATCCAAACAACAGGTACAGCATTAAGAACTCTATGAAGCATCTGTTCTTCCAAGGAATCGATTTCAGTGACCCTGCTCAGGTCTGGGGGGCTGACCCTCCTGAAGTGAAAGGTCCTTATAAGATCAACGCCAAGTCGATGTTGCCTGTCCCGGAACTGCTCAACACTGGCATGCCAAAGACCAGAGTTAGCGTTCCTAGAAAGGCTTCCTCTTCAATGGTGGCAAAGAGAAAGGGCACCACAGCAGAGCAAGCTGTTGTTTCTATGATCCCACCTGTCTCTCCTTCCTTACCTCCAGGTCCAACCCCTGCACCTAACAAGCCATTCACTGCATCTCAACAAGTCCTCCAGAGAGCCAAAGAGAAAGTGGCAGCACGTAAAGCTCAGCAGATGGAGGAAAGAAACCAAGATAGACAACAAAACACCGTCAAGGCCACATCTGCCGCTTCAATCGCATTGACCAAACAACCAGGAGACATCATCAAACAAGTCAACGAACAAAAGGAGTTGAAAAGATTTGCTGAATCTCAGGAAAGCAATCCTTCTAGCGCGGTACCATCAAGACAGGTGTCATATTCCTCTACAAATGGATCCAAATCAGCAACCAAGGCTACCAGTGCCGGTTCATCCCAGCCTTCAGCTTCATCGAATGCTCCATCAACACCTCCTATCAATCCGTTAGATATCAAATATTCTCATCATATCCGTCTCAGTGCCGGAGAAAGAGTTCTGCATGATGGCTTGGTTACATTCTATCAAACCACGGTGGATGTTTTGGCAAGAAAGTACAAGGGCAAGCTTAAAGACATCACCAGTGGCGGCAACACGCTGTTGTCACAGGTGGCCAATGGGTCTTATCGTGGGTTGAGAAACATGGATCGTCAGGGCGAAGAGGTTGAGAAGTCTATTATCTCTGAATATGACACTAGCGAGTACGGTGCTCCTGCAGTCAACGACGACGAGTTCTTCAAAGAGAGCAGAACTTTCAAGATTAGGAAATTCTTCAACTATGGGGGAGGAGGACATTCTACCACTGCGGGAGGAGGTGAAGATCAGACTAATGGGCCTGAAGAAGGCGACGGGATCAGAGATCGTGTTCTTATTGTCACCAACATGGGAAGACTGCTTTTCCTTCAAAGGTTCAATAATGACAAGGACGAGCTCAGCTTGGCTTTGAGAGTCGAGATCTCGCTCAATCATCCGATGATCAAAGTAAGAGAGTTCATTTCCTCTGCTGAGAACCTATCGCCTTCTCAGAACTCAATGAAGAGCTTCTTTGTCGTCGAGGCCTATCAACGTGCGTTCGTCGTGGAGTGTTACAAAAGCGACGTTGCCAAATGGTGCCGTGCTATTTCTGAAGCTAAGACCTTGGCTGAAGAAAAGAACACTCAGTCTCAGCCTCCTTCCTCTGCCTCTTCGTCGTCGCGGGCATCCACTGCTACAGGTTTGGGTGTCAACACAATGAGCTCTTCTTCGAACGGTGCATCAACAAGAAGACCATCAGGCCAGACACGTTCTGTCTCTCAAACAGGGGCGCTGAGAAGATCTACGACACAGTCAGCTATCAAATCTCCAAAGGTATACCCATCTTCTGCCAGTAAGTCGCCGGTAATTCCTCAGAATGCCCCTAATCCATCTTCTGCTCCTGTCACTGCTCCTGCTCCTAGCAAACCTCGTCTGTTCCATGGTTTACCATTACCAGAATCCACAAAGCCACCAGCATCTTCCTCCTCTTCTGCATCATCCTCAGAAAAAGCCGCAGCCACTCAGGCCAATATTCTCACCAAGGCAGCCAAGTTGGCCATCGCTTCACATCCTCAATCGGCTGCTAACCACGGTGCTACACCTGGTAATATCAACGCTAATGGAAGTGAAAGAAGACCACAAGTCACAGGGATGAACTCCAGAATGCTGGCTAGATCTTTGGGTCAAAGGAAAAGATAGTTCATCACATATATATGTTACAATATTTAAAAGAAAGAAAAACATTAACCTCATCTTTATCCTATCATTCCTTGAAAGTAATTGATGGTACTCGTAAAGTTTCTGCTCACGTGCGTCGAGCTGCGTGTCCAAATAATTTTCAAAAGGCTAACTGTTGTATATAAAATCTGTAGTTTTGGTCAACGCGGAATTCCGTTTCCGGTTCGGCGGCTAATTTGCAGATCGGAGATCGGGTCACTTTTTCCAAAAGGTTATAATATTGTTATTGAACTTGGACAAAGACGGTATGACAAAGTGGTGGAAGGCAATTCAAATCATTCTTTTCCTTTGAAAGAGTGACATTAACCCCAGCCATTTGCATCCAATAATCAGCTTGATCTTCACTGTCTTGAACAGACTCCCTCAACAACTCCTTAATGCCTTAACCACCAATGTCCACCATTAAACACAAATCCACAAAGAGAGCCAGCGCATATAAGCCTCCACATCTTAAGAAACCAAACAAATGGATCATCATCTCACACTCTTTCCACCAAGCACAGATTGACAATCAAACAGATGTATTGCTCAAGCTAACCAATGAATGGTTCAAGATAGACATCAATTGCTCCACCCCTGAAGAATGCAAAGAGTCACAAACACGATGCCAGAACATGTTAAAGGGTCACAAGAACAAAGTCATGATAATGAAATGCGATACCCTTACAAAGCGGGATAGAACCTCCGTATATGATATTGTTAAAGGATTGAAAAGGTGGTACAATATTCAACTCATCCTTTTGGATTGGGTTTTGGATGCCACTGCAATTGATGCTTCCAATTCTGAAAGGTTGGCTTATGATATGTTGTTTGCACACGACGAAGCAGCAGATGAGCCATCTATAGATTTGATTCATGATACCGTTATTTCGATTAACGATCTAAGGGTGAGCTTCTGTCCCCTTGATTTTAAAGACTATGAAATTATCAACTTTAGGATCCTTCTTCAACCCAATATTGATAACATACACTTCTCGCACACTTGCAAAATCCTCAATTGGTTCCATCAGAAGTTCCCTGAGACAATGCCAACCCCTCCTGTGCTGGAAGAGACCAAGAGATTAACAATGGCTCTAGACAATGCAACAAACTTCAAAGACTTCAGATACGTTACCAGGGGAAGAAAGTTACTTGAAGAGCAAGAGATTCCTTATATGTTGTCCTTACTAAGCAGTGATGTAAGTGGCACTGGTGAAGATTGCAAGAATGTCAAGTTCCTTATATTTGCTGTTTCTACTATTGGTACAGGGAAGCAATTTGTCTATGAGACTTTGGAAGCTGTGTTTAAGGACCAAGTCACTGTGGTTCCATTTCTCAGTAGTGCTCCAAAGATTCACAAATCCCTCGCTGAGGCATTCCGCAACTCCAATATCCTGATTTACAACGCCAATAGTCATAACAAAAAGTCAAGAAGCCACATCAAGACTGCCATTGCAAGATTGAAGAATGAGTTTGATCTTAGGATCACTGTCTTGGACTTCATCAACGACACAGATGTTCAATGCAAAGAGTTCCATTATGAGTGTGCGAACCAGCTTGTGGCCAATGATATTCTACAGGATACGGGATCAAATAAATCAAAGATTCTAAGAGGATTTGTTCAATTGTCACAAACTGAGTTTGAGATG
This sequence comes from Waltiozyma pijperi, assembly GCA_030582275.1. Classification (NCBI taxonomy): domain Eukaryota; kingdom Fungi; phylum Ascomycota; class Saccharomycetes; order Phaffomycetales; family Wickerhamomycetaceae; genus Waltiozyma; species Waltiozyma pijperi. Next base: position 25,180 of record JAKTWX010000072.1, read on the forward strand.
TTAACTTTGGGGATCGATACCTTTGACTACTTACAGTCTAAAGAGTTTGATGGAGACGTGCTTGTGATCCCATTGAGTTTCACCAAGCAAAGAATTGTCGAATACACAACCACGATTCTCACCACTTTGAAGGAGAGATTCTCGGAACTTGAATTGGACTTGGATAAATCACTTGCTGTTGTACGGAAATTTGCAAGAAAGTTTGACCTTGTGGAAAAGAGAAGTTGGTGCCATTACGTCTGTGGCAATGATTTAAAATCCAGAAAGTTCGATCTTTTACAAATCCCAAGAAAAATTACTCAACATCCACTTCCTCATGCTCAGATACATTGGAAGATCCAGAAAAGACCTCATCTCCCACAAGTGGATTCGGGAATAGAGAGTATAAGTCACCAAACGGATACAGAAGAGCAAAATGACACCAATTCAAGCTTTCAAGACCCCACTAATGTTTCAAGATTCTTCCCAATGATTCCATTTAGAGCGGCAAGGAGACTGTCAATGAGAAATGAAGACTTCTTCAAAACAGTGAACTTGAATAATGACACAAACCCAAACTCAACTGAAGCTTCAGGAACAGCCGTTAAAGAGCAGTCTGAAGAGAAAAGCAGGGCATTTAATACAAAGAATTTGTTACTACCGATTCATTCAACTCCTCAAAAGACCGATGATCATTCCAAATCGCACACCATACTTGATCTTTTTGATCCTTTAAACATCCAATCACGTGGCTCCTCTGCCGGCACAGTTTTGATGTTCACTCCAGCTATTGCTAATCTTGATGCCAAAACCAAGAACAAATCAGTATTCTCAGCTCCTGATTCTCAAGACAAAGTTACCATGTTTGATCAATTTCTGGGATACATAAAAGATCCTATTGACCAGTACAAAAGAAGAAACCACCACCAAGTTACTAAGTCTCCAAACCCCAAAGCAAAGGCCAAATCAAATACTACAGCCGTTCAATCACCATGGGTCTTAAGATTTACTGGTATCGTAATTGGAATTAGTATGATTCTGGATCTTCAAGCGTCTGAACTCTGGAGAAGCACTACTTTCAGCACAATGACACAACAACTCTACGAAGTTTCTTCAAAATTGATGGGAAATTGAACACAATCTATAATAATAGTACATAATGCATTCATTTATTCATTCATTTTCTGCCCAACTTGACCTTTCCCTTGTTCTTCTCAAACTCCTCCTTCTCTGCCTGAGTGAAGTAGAAAGGCACGACTTCATAAACCCAGGATTCCTGGATCTCAATGACACCTCTCATGAACTCCTTGCTTGTTAGAACCAATTCGTTGTATAGGACAACCTTAGGTGGAGGTTTGACCTTTGAAAGAACCGAGGACGGATGAATAGACATTGTCTGCTGTGATTTCAAAGACTTGTAGTTCCCGAGGGAGGTCAGTTTGGAAATGTTGGTGAAAAGACCAGAGATCAAAGTCCTGCTGATTCGTTCTCTTGAGGACTGGAAGTTGACATTAGCATTGACTGTGGTGCCGCTCTTTGAGTTGTTGTTATTCTTCATTGACTTCTCCAACGATTTCTGTAGCCGTGTCAATTGGTTCAAGACACTTTTGGCCCTCTGTAAAGATTTATACTGAACAAAATAATCAGAACACCACTGCTTGCTAAACCCTGCGTCTTCCCATTTCTGATAAACGTCCAAGAAAGTCAGATGGTCACAGCCTTGGTTGAACGATTCTCTTGCTGATAGAGCTTGCGCCTTCTTCTCCTTTGGAGCATAGAACAAAGAGGAAGCTTCCCCCATCATGGCGATAACGGTGATGATCTCTTTGGTGCAGTTGTATGAAGTCGAGGTGATCAACACTTTCGAGAGCTTCGGGTCTAATGGGAATTGGGACATTGTCTTACCCAATGTGGTTAGCTTACCTTTCCCGTTCAACGCCCCTAGAGAGTAGAGAAGCTCAAAGGCTTTCATTAACCCAGTCTTACTTGGCGCATCCAGGAATTGGAACTTCAACAAATCGCTGACTCCAAGGGATAACAATAACAACACTACGGAAGCTAAGTTGACTCTCAAGATCTCAGGGGTCGGGTTTGGTTTCAGCTCATGATGGTAAGCCCAGTTGGTAAACAACCTGAAACATTTCCCTGGGCCAACTCTCCCTGCTCTCCCTGCTCTTTGGTCGACAGAGGCCTTCGAACAAGAAGTGACAACGAGCGACTCCATTCCTGTCTGCGGAGAGTAGACGTTCTCTTTGACCATGCCTGGATCAATGACGAAGACGATCCCGTCAATGGTGATGGAAGTCTCCGCGATGTTTGTGGCAAGGACCACTTTTCTTGATCCTTTCGGTGTTGGGTCAAAGATCTTTTGTTGCTGTTCTGGCGGCAAGTTGGCATAGATAGGACAGATCATCAGCTCACTGATCGAGTCGCCCAGCTTGTTGCATGTCTCTTGCAGGTTCTCCTGCATCGATTCGATCTCGTCCTGCCCTGTTAGGAACACCAAGATGTCACCTTCTGGCTGTGTCGTGTGGATCTGAAAGACCGTGGAGATTGCAGCTTGGATATAGTTAGCCTCTGGGGATTTGGTGTAGTAGATGTCAACGGGGAATCTTCTGCCGGGG
>JAKTWX010000072.1:32620-46716 GCA_030582275.1 Waltiozyma pijperi
CAGCAGTGGAACACGATCATGATTACAATGATGACAACTATACACAGATAATGACCAAGGACAAAACCCAACTTTCACAGCTCTCTCAAGTTCCAAAACTCTCAGAACTATGTCTTCGTCAAATCGGGAACTACGCCCCAACGAAAAGAGAAATCACAGAGTGGAAAGAAACACTGCCGGTTCAATTACAATTAAAGGCAACTAAAGCTCTTCAGAAAAGAGTCTTTGGTATGAAATGTGCAATTTGTGATCATCTAACCATTGACCCCGTCGCTAAATGTTTGGAATGGTGGGATTTCAAAGGAGAGAAGTTGATACCTATAAGATTGAACTTCTGCTGTGGTGGGTGTGTTGCGAAATGGATCCAAGGGGTGGAGAGTGAGAGAAATGGACTTTTCAATATTGGGGATTTGAAAGTTGTTCAAAGACAAGATATGGAACTGTCTGATGATGATGGTGATAGTGATAGTGATTGGGATCTGGAAGAGGGTGATAGAACTGTGTTAGTTGAAGATGAGGAAGATGAGGGGCAAATGGCCTTTGACGAAGACTTCTGAGATATATTTCAATAAATTTATACATAGATATTTTATTGTTTGTCCTTAATTATAGAATTATAAACTAGCTAGATCCGGTCGTAATTTCTTAATTCCGGTCAGCTGGGATAATTTGACGTAATCTGCCGCCAAGAAAATATTATAGAATCTGTTCGTAATTTTAAGCTGAGAAAGGATGTTGGTACTACGTTTCTAGTATAATGTAGTATTCCTCATTAATCAAGGGGCTATGCTCAGGTCTCAGGCCTAGTTGCTAAGTACGTGCAACGTGAATGCTAATTAATCTTATCCGGATATCGTCTCTCAGACTGATAATATCATATAAAGGACCAGCTCTCCCACTGAAACCATGTCTTGACTGCAGTTTAATATCCTGATAAATGTCCTTGCTACCACTTAGACAACCAGGATCCGCAAGTGTATGACTCTCAAGTCCACTGTAACTGATGCCATACCGCCTGGCTCCACAGATATCAACTCTAGTAGTAACTCTTCATCCAATCCCATCTTGAATCATGACAGGAGCATTGGCTGGATAATAAGAGATTTTGTCGCCACCTGTGAAGAGAAGCTTGGCCCGTATTTAAAGTGGCTGTTTCCCTCCTTCATTGTTGTTCACTACTTCTACATTGTCATCATGCTGATCTTATGCTCTATCATGATCTACCCCGTCAAGAACATGAGCTACATTGACGCCTTATTCTTCGCCGCTGGTGCTTCCACTCAAGCAGGTTTGAACACGGTTGATCTGAACGATATCACTCTTTACCAGCAGGTTGTGATTTATGTCACATGTTGTTTCACGGCTTCAATCTTCGTTCACAGCTCTTTGTGTTTCTTAAGATTGTATTGGTTTGAAAGATATTTTGATAACATTCGAAGTTCCTCTAAGCTGAATTCCCAAATGAGACGTACTGCTACCACTGTGACTAATACCAGCTTATTAGATAGACAAAGATCATTAGATGTTCGTTCCCAGAACCATGTTCATTTCACAGACCAGGAGGATAATGTTATTCATCCACAGAATGGTACAAGCTCAGAGTCAGAGACAGATACAGGGCCAATTGTAACACGTGCTGGTTCTGGAGACTCTACGTCATCGCAAGAACGCCAAGAAGTGACTCCAAGAGACATCTACATGTCGATATCCATGCTTAGAGACCAAGGAACCAACCAAGTAGCCACTGGGAACCACCGTGATTGTGAGATAAGCGAGGATTTCGATGAAGATCAAGGTCCAGCGTTGATCATTAAAGGACCATCGGAGAGAGAAATGAAAACAAATGAAGATAACATTACCACCACCACACATAACGTCTTACAGCGAACCATGTCCACACATTACTTATCGTGGATTCCGCAAGTCGGCAGAAACTCAACGTTTGTGAATCTTACTGATCAGCAGAAGGAAGAACTTGGAGGTGTGGAGTATCGTGCACTTAAGATCCTCGTCAAGATCCTAGCTTCTTACTTCCTCATATTCCAACTTCTAGCTGTGATATTTCTTGTTCCTTGGATTTGGAGTCTCACGGGTTACCGACAAGAAGTCACCGGTTTCGGTGTTGGTGCCACTTGGTGGGGATTCTTCACTGCTATGTCGTCGTTTGCTAATCTTGGGTTCACCCTAACACCGAACTCCATGCAATCCTTCAACAGTTCTCCGTACGCTCTGTTGGTCTCAGCCTTCTTCATCATCAGTGGGAATACTGGCTTTCCTATCTTTCTCAGATTCATCATCTGGGTTATGTTTAAGTTGTTCCGTGGGCCTTCTCTGATGAAGGAGTCTCTTGGGTTTCTGTTGGACCATCCAAGACGTTGTTTCACCCTTCTTTTCCCCTCGGCCCCGACGTGGTGGTTATTGTTTGTTCTTCTGGTGCTAAACATCACCGATTTGATTCTCTTCATTGTCCTGGACCTCAATTCCTCCGCTGTGGAAAGTCTAAGCACAGGTCAAAAGATCCTTGGCGGGTTTTACCAAGCTGTCTCCACCAGAACTGCTGGCTTCTCTTGTGTTGATCTGTCACAGCTACGTCCAGCGGTTCAGCTCAGCTACATGGTCATGATGTACATCTCTGTTCTTCCCATTGCTATTTCCATCCGTAGAACCAACGTCTACGAAGAGCAATCGCTGGGTATTTTCGCTGTGTCTCCTCAAGGCAACGTCAAACGGATCAATTCAGCAGCCAACCATGAGACCAATGAAGCGACGGAACGTAAGAATGCAAAGTCGTTCATAGGAGCTCACTTGCGTAAACAATTATCCTTCGACTTGTGGTTCATTGTCTTAGCCGTGTTCATCATCTGCATTGCTGAAGGTGGCAAGATTCAGGACGAAAAGCAAGGGGGCTTTGATATCTGGCACATAATATTTGAAGCTGTGTCTGCTTATGGTACTGTTGGTTTGTCCTTAGGGTTCCCTGGAACAAACTCGTCCTTTTCTTCTCAGTTCTCGGTGGTTTCCAAACTTGTCATGATCGTGCTTATGATCAGAGGGAGACATAGAGGATTGCCTTACTCATTGGATCGTGCCATCATGTTACCTTCAAAGCAAATGGAGATGCACGATTTGGCTCAAAATTTGCACAATAGAGCTGATTCTGTCAATTCAGAGACATTGGGCAATGGACAACCCGCTGATGAGGCAAATGATGGGCCTGTGCTTCAATTCTTCAAATCTCTTTCACCAGAACCAATCAGGAATCATATCATCAAGAATCCTAATGTTCTACTTAAGAAAGATCCCACGTCTGTAATTAGAAAACCAAAACCAACGATCCATAAGAAACCAGAAAGTGGACCGTTCGATGAAAGCTCACCTGAGGGTAAAAATGACTATGAATTTGAGGAGTTAGACTTCTCTAAAGATGATTACAATATTATGACTGCTGAGAATGACCTTGAATCATCTAAGAACATATGAGTCTAGCATTAGGGAATCGATAGATCATGGGAATAAAACGTGGGTATCTTACGTCGATTTAGTAATATTAATAATGATCTTGTTGCTTCGTAAATCCTTCATCTTTAAGGATATCTAACATCTAACATCTAAAGCGACCTAGTATTATCTAGCAATTCACAACTCTAATGAAAACGCATAATCTTAATTCCCACTTAAACAAATTGATTCATCATTTTTTAATGACACAAAAGCGGTCTTAAGGAATCTAAATCCGTTATTCTCAGTAAGTAGTTTTAAGCTTAGGTGATATCAGCAGCTATTAGTTTGAAACATAGAGTGGAACAAGTATTGAAGATGTTACACAAAATCGATCAAATCATATCAGACTTCCTAATGTGACCAATTCGGTGTTATTCTTATTTATTACGTAAGTGGTAATTTGAAGATGCAAATTTGAACGATCCATGATTAACTAGCTTTTCCAAAATTTAAGACACAAAACCGGCTACAAGCTGTTACCGTAATCATGGAAAATAATATATATGCAATAAAGTATATAAATAATAATATATTTTAAATAATTTGATCTATATTAAAAAACACGTATATCGTACTAATCAATCAATATATTAATTTGAATAAAGAATAATATTAATTTAATATTAAACTTAATATTATAATTTGATTATATATTAAATTCAATATCGTGAGCTAAGTACTACTGGCCGCTTAATTTCAAAACATAATATGCTATATCTCACAGCTAGTCAAGCCTGAATTTAATTACACCGCGGCCTTTTAAAACAATTACCAGTACCACAAGAGCGGAGTGAGATGGATCTTAATGGATGATGTCTTTCCAAAAGTTATGGACCGATTTACACTCAAACAGCAAGTGATCAATCGAATCTGGAGCAGCAAAACACAAGGAGCAAGTGACACTGGATCTATTAGGTTTCAATGGATCATAACACTTCTTCCAATACAATCTCCATTTCTTGAAAGTCTCCTCATCAGGGGTAACACTCCGTAACTGTACTCAGTCGTGGTCTGATCTCAGCTACCATTCTTAACAGCATCAAATAGGATCTTTGGCCGAGTGGTCTAAGGCGTCCGACTCAAGTGCGAACTAGTTATCGGATATCGAAAGGTGCAGGAGTTCGAACCTCCTAGGATCCATTATATTTTTTCCATTTTTTTGTTATGACTTATACGCTCCAAATTGTATGATCATTAAGAGTTATTCTTTATTGACGTTAAACCAGCATAAGTTATTATTTATATAATACTAGATACACAAATTCACGAGACTCCCTCTAACTATCCAGAGTTAGCTCTAGAGTCTAATCTTCTCTCTTTGGAGCCAAACCTTGAGCTTCTCTTTGTGAGGAAGACTTTGGATCAAAGAAAGGAACTTCGGCCAAGGAGACAGATCTAGTACCGTGTCTATTACCAGCGTTTCCATTTTCATCAATCAAATCATGAACGTTGACATGTTGAGAAACTCTGTTGTCCCATAAAGCAGATGAGCCGGAAGACCAGTTGAATCTGACTTGAATATCCAAGCTCTTTTCATAGACGTCGAATAAGTAGTTCAAGATAGTCTTGGACTCTTCAGGCTCCAAGCCTTCAATTCTAGTGGTGAAATCCCTGTTAACGTAAAGAGACTTCCAACCGGTGACAGGGTGTGTTCTGATGACTGGCTGTCTTCTTTCAATTGGCTTCAACCCACCCAATGGATCGTCTTTGTTAACATACCAGTTGAGAGACTGCTGGATAGCGTACTTACCTTCAAGGAACTTCTGGAAAGCTGGCGATAACTTGTCGAAAGCAGCATAACCTGAAGCCCACAAAGTATCCCCACCAACGTCAGGGTTTGAGTCGATGTGTAAGTGTGTGATACCGGCAGGTTGGTACTCGTGTGGGTGGTCAGAGTGCCAGACACCGGTACCGACTTTGTTCTGCTTGAAGGTTTCCTTCTTGGTGACGTGTTTGAAGATCTCTGACCAAATGACACGCAATGGTTGATACTCTTCACCGGTTGGATGGAAGGCAATTGGGTGGATCTCTGGGATCCCGAAGAACTCAGCGATTTCGATTTGCTTCTTTGGGGAGAGGTCTTGGTCTCTGAAGAAGACGACGACTCTTTGAGCGATCAATAAGGCCAACTCATCGAGCTCCTTTTCATTCAAGTCATTCAACTGAACGCCGACTAACTCGGTCCCGATGTATTTAGTCAAGTGCTTAACCTCAGTGGTCTTAGCGAACAGGGCCTTGAATTCTGGATCAGCATCTTTACCTCTGACGGTGTATGGGATCTCATAGTCTCTGATGGTTTGAGCCTCCTGGGTGTACAAAGGAATGGTACCTGTGGCTGGCTTTTGCGGGTAGCCACGAGAGTAATCAAGACCGTGGCGGTCGAATCTGGCCTTGGTTAACGGTGGGAGCTTGGAGGATAGATCCAATGAGAAGCCACCTTCGACACGTTTGGAGACATCGATTGAGATGGTTAAAGCTTCGGCCTTCTTGTTGATTTCATCGACAATGTTGGTGGCAGTTGGAACGGACACTGATTCGGTGATAGTGGTCATTTTTGCTGTAAGGTGTATTTGTAAATTGTATGAAAGGTCTCAAAGAATGACATAGAAATTCTGAGTTGAAGTTTCTGAGGAATTGAACCCTGATTTATACCATTTGAGTCATGCTGTTCAGGCTTCTATCTATCCATCTGATATACTGTACTGTGGAGCTGTTCATGTTTAGTCATATTACAAATATCATAAACTGTGTATGTCGTACGAATTTAATATAGCTTATCTGTATCGCTAGTTTTACTAATTTGGTCAGACACAATTTTATTACGGGGAACATCCGGACATCTGCTTCTTAGTACCTAGTACTTACTACTTACGCGTGTTCAACTCAAAATCAATTAGTCATTGCAATTCATTAGGTCTTTCTATAAACTGTAGCCAAGATCTATTCTTTATACATAATAATATTTCTTTACAAGAAGCTAGCTGGGACCGGCTCTACTCAAAGTTTTCAATCCAAGGCTTCTCAGTCCCGTTCGTTCTACCGCTCAAGAACTCAACAGCAGCGTCCCCCCATTTAGGTCTGTTCTTGTAAATCCCCAAGATTTCCTGCATACCAGTGATACCACCAATCAACTCATCTGCCAACCCTTCTTCTCTGATATCGTTCAAGGCAGTGAGATAAGTTCTGATCCCGAAAACCATGGCTTTTGAACGGTGCAGTTTGGTTAAAGTCTGTCTCTCTGAACGGAAGAACACTTCACGCTTGTAATCCAAAGACCCCGGATCAGCAGCGATGATCTCCTCATCCTCTTTACCCTTGTTGCTGTCGAAGACCAACAGCTTGTTGTGCACCTGCAAAGACCAGTTGTTTCTTCTGACGAACACGCCCGGCTTGACCTTATCGAAGAACTTGTTCATTTGGGAACGCAAGTTCGTCTTGTAACCCGGGACATTACCATGGATGGTGGTCATGTTTGTTTGGAAAACGGTGAGTGGGTCGAAACCAGCGGCGAAACCGAAACAACCACCTTTGAAAATGTACTCGTCCTTGTCCTTAGCTGGGTCTCTTTGCAAGATGATGAAATCCTCTTCGATCAATCTGGTCATGTTCTTGATCAGGTTCTCCCTTGGAGAGACGTCTGCTGGGTGCAGCTCGATGTACTCGTCTCTGACCAAGTTGTGAATGTACTCAATCCCGTCCTCTTTCTCCACAACCTTGAAGTACTGTGGGTATCTTTGGAGCATGAAGTTGGTGGAGGCCTCGTAGAATTCGATGGCTGAGTCCACACATTCGTCACTGAGGAAGCAGATGTGGTCCACTTTGTCCGGGTTGTTCATGTAGTTGGTCTTGATGTTGGTGAAGTTCAAGTACGTGTCCTCCATCATCAACCATTCGTCCATTGGGATGTTCTGGATCCCCATGGTCAATTTGTACTCACCCTTTTTGAACGGTCTGTACTTGAAAGGTGGGGTGGCGCTCCAATCGAAGTCCGGGTCCACCGCGTTGATCTTGATCTTGGTGTAGTCGAAGTCTTCAGCACCTTCGGCTTGACCACCGAAAACTGGGGAACCTGCAGAGTTTGATAACGTTGCGGTGTGTCCTTGTGAAGCTTCAGCTTGAGATTTGCTTTTAGAATCGGCGGCCGTTGCAGAATTGGATGCATCAGACTTCTTGCTGTTTCCACTTGGGTCATACTTGTACGTCAGGTAGGAAACAATGGCTAAAAGTGGTAAAGTGAACGACTTGGACAGAAGGAGTTCCATGTTGGAGGATCTCTCTAGAACGGAGGCCATGTTGTTAAAGAAGTTGGTGTTATGAATATGATAGATGTTGGACCGTTACAGCAACTAGTGGCTGGGGAAGCACAATTGTTTTGTTGACATGATTGAGCTGTTTTCAAAGAACGAGATAGGTCACAAATATATATTTGATAAATTCAAGGGCTCAATGGGGCATCTCTTATCAACAACAATTGGCCGATCAGTCATAAATGTAAAAGGACTCTCTGCTGGGCTGCATGGCACATATTCTTGACACGCGCCTATCTTCCGCCTAGAGCTAGGCAGCGGGCAGGGTCAGGTTTCCGCCTAGCAAGGGTCAAGTTTCCGCCTAGGCAGGGTCAGATTTTTTTCCTAGGAAGAGATCATGGATCAGATCCGAATTTTTAACCGCCCGAATTACCTATCGTTGATTAACATGAGTACAATAAATATCCTTAAATGTGGGACGATTTTCTTACTCTATCTATAGAACATGATACTGTCCTTCCCATCAATATATCTTTATACATATTAGTGAGCTGTGTACCTGAGGAGAATCAGTTCCAAGTTCCAACAGGCAACGAGTGAGTGACCTCAGAAGTCCGACGTCTGGTCAGGACTCAGATCTCCAAGCAGGAAAGCCGCCGTTATAGGCGGATTTTCATCCGGTTTCGCACATAAACGACAAGACGTTGAAATGGTAGTTAAACTTGTTGTTTTGATGTCTAGCTCAATTAGCTGGGTTAAGATCACTCAAGACTAGTGAATGCTAATAATTGTTTAAATTTTATTGTTGTATGTGTCGATGTTTTTAATCGCTTCAACATCTAATCAATTTTTGATCTGGCAAGTGCTGTGATAAGTGTCGGAAACCCAAATCCGAGTTCAGTTTTGTCCGTTAGGAGTTTCCCGTTACGGTGAAAAATTCCGGACCCTTCATCTTGATCACGTGTTTAGAAGGGAGGACTCGATTGAGCATTTGAGGCTATAAGCTATAAGTTTGAAACCTAGCAATTGAAAATACAACACAATTATAAGTACAACTCAGTATATATATATATATCATTCTATAGAGATTACCAGGTAAACAACCAGCTATAACAGAGGATTATTATTTCTTAGCTTTCTTTTCTCTGACCTTTGGAGCAACTAATCTTTCCTTTTGACCATACACCAACTTATGTGGCTTCATGTACTTATCCAATTCAGCTTGGTCAACGGTCTTTCTCTTAGCTTGGAACTTAACGACGAACTTGGCGATTTCGTCAGCGGTCAACTTCTTCAACTCACCAGAGAGTAATTCACCGGATTTGTAGGTATCGTACACCTCCTTCAATTTGGCGTCATCGTCAAGGAAGAACTCCAAGTATTGGTAAGCAACGTCGACGTCTGGGTTCCCACCGAACTTTCTGTGGTCCTCCACGGTGACTTGACCACCGGAGAAGGCGTACTTGTTGATCTTCTTGGAGATTTGCTTGACTGTGTCGTCCAAGAAAATGGCCGAGGTGTCATCGGAGGCAGACATCTTTGTTTGCGAGCCTTGCAAGGCTGGGAAGAATCTGGAGTGGATCAGAGCTGGCTTGGCGAACTTCAACTTGTCAGCAACGTCTCTGCAGACTCTGAAGTATGGGTCCTGATCGATGGCACATGGAATCAAACATGGGGTCTTAGGTGGCAAGCCCAGGACATCTGGGAAGGAGGATGGGAAAGCGGTGGCGATCTGGATGGAGGCGAAATGCAACTTACCGATACAGTCAGAGTCCTGGAACCCAAAGACGGATCTGGCAGTGGATGTGGTGATTTGTCTGGAGGTTCTAACAACGTTTTCGTAGAAAGCACCGCCCATGTAGTCTAAGTCGGAGAAGATGAACGTGTTTTCCGGGTCGAAACCAATGGAGATGATGTCCTTGGCGTTTTCCTTAGCGAAGGATCTGACGTCTTCGATGGTGAGCTTTGGCTTGAAGAGGAACTTCTCGTCATCGGTCAACTCGATAACCAAAGGAGCATCAAAGACGTCCTGCAACCATTTGGTGAAGATGAAAGGAATCAAGTGGCCCAAATGCATACCGTTGGAGGAAGGCCCTCTCCCGGTGTAAAGGAAGAACTTCTCGCCGTGTTCGTACAAATCTAGAATCTTGTTGAAATCACGTTCGGAGAAGAAGAAACCTTTCTTCAAGTAATGATGTGGTTCCACACCGGTGACATCACGGAATCTTTGCAAAGTCTCCTCGGTGATCTTCTTGGTCCCGAATTGCGAGATCAACTTGTCGTAGTCAATAGCCTGGGCTTGACCGTTGGCATCGACGGCACCTTCGACTTCCCATGGAGTGATCTTTTGCTCGACACCGGAGGCTGGAGCTGGAGTGGCGGTTTCACTGACTGATAGATCAGCGGTCTTTTGGACAATTTCTTCTGACATTTTATTTGTTTTTTTTTTGATTTGAAAGGAGAACTGAGTTACCACTTGTTCGTGGTTATGTTATCGATATTGCAAAACCTTTCAATTCAGACGCCTATCTATCTTATTATTTTTTTCCCGCGTGTCTGCATCATCGTCAAAATTGCATGAATCATACATAATAACTCAGCCCTATGATCAGATCACGTGAAAAGGGAGGGACTGTGGCTTGATATTATTTACATGTCCTCATAATTAGATCACGCAATTATTCAATGAGAATATCGGCGCTTATTCATCAAACAACCAAGAAACCATAGCACTACAGTATCAAAATTTATAACGTCTAGTATTAACATTTCTCATAAAATTACATTTATATCTCCAATTTTTGTTTGTGTGTGTCTGTTGGAGCAAGAACTTACTCCAAATTGTTCTCATCAAGGTATTTGATCAACTGTTCAATACTGACAATCTTAATATTGTGCTTCTTACCGAACTCAACACACTCTTGTAGTCTCATCATGTCACCTTCGTCGTTGTCGTTGACCAACTCCCCAATAGCGACGACTTCGTTCAAGCCAGCCAATCTAGCCAAATGGACACCGGCCTCAGTGTGTCCTCTTCTTGCTCTCAACAAACCGTCCTTGGCTCTTAATGGGACAATGTGGCCAGGCTTGAGGAACTCCACAGGCTTTGCTTCCGGGCTGGAAAGGGCCTTCAACGTCAAGGCTCTGTCATGGGCAGAGATCCCAGTCGTTGTTCCCTCTCTGACATCCAAGGTGATTGTGTAAGCAGTGCCGTGTCTATCTTCGTTGGACTCATCTCTGTTCTTGTTGAGCTCCGCCATCAAAGGCAGGTTCATCTGGTCTGCTTTGGCGTTTGTGAGAGGGGCACAGATGTAGCCCGAGGAGTGCTTGATGAGGAAGGCCATCTTGGAGGTGGTGATGCCGTCACCAGCGATGATCAAATCACCTTCGTTTTCACGGTTTTCGTCGTCCATGACTATAAGAAACTCGCCGTTCTTGAAGGCTTCGAGGGCTTCTGGGATTGGTGTTAAGACCGACATTGTGTGTGCAGTGGTGTGTGTTTGTGTGTGTTATGTGTCTTTGAAAGAATCAATCTCTCTGTCAGCTGTGTAACTGTTCAATATGGAGCTTTGATCTGTTTTATACGATTTTTCGTTTCGCAGCCGCCACACAATTTACAATTTGTAAGTGCAGCTCGATGTACGTCGATTTCTTATGCTATGTCCGAAAAAATTCTTAGTAGAACTTAGTAATCATGGCAGACCATTTGTAAATTGTGAGTCCACTTTGATAATATTTACTAATAGATATGATATACCGGTGATTGAGAAACCTAGGAGTTCGATGGCCACCTGGTCTATAATAAACTCATGGTGTACTATTACTTTCAACTGTTGACAGCTCTCGAGTCTCCATATTTTTCACCCATACTCTCCCACATGATAAGCACGTGAACATGGTCTTCGAAAAATTGAAACTCCGGGGATTTTCATGATCAACACTATAGCTGTAGCCTCCCACCAAAAAAAAACAACTTAATAAACCAGTAACGAAGAAATATAACACTCCTGAGCTCTACGGTGAAAACACGGAACATCTATCATCAGGTAGAATCCATCTGGAGACTGGTATAGGACATGGCTTTCGGAAAATTGTTCGTAAGAATATTCAAACGACCAAAATTTCCTAATCGGTGAAGTTTTCATGATTTTCCCTCACAATTCCCGATTAGGACATGCGCGGGTTACCCGGTGCAGCTAGGCGGGCCAGGTTTCAATTTTGGCTGCATCCGCTGGCGGTGCTGCTGTCTAGGAAATCAATCAATCAAAACTTATGGCTTATATACCATAATTAAAATAACTATCTCTCTGAATCCTTAGACTCAACAGTTCTTACTTTAACTATCCACATCTAGCCAATCACAATGGAAGGTCTTTATTTCAACATTGATAAGTATGTTCTTTGCTGAGCCAACCGTGCTGCTGCTGTTTCATATTTCTTACAGCTACTAACAAGTTCTTCTCAAACAGCGGTTACATTGAAGGTGTTGTCAGAGGCTACAGAAATGGCCTTTTAACATCCAACCAATACATAAATTTAACACAGTGTGAGAACTTGGAGGATCTCAAATTGCAATTGTCCTCCACGGACTACGGTAACTTTCTCTCTGACGTTGCCACTCAATTGTCCACATCCATAATCCAAGAGAAAGCCAGCAAGAAGCTCCAGGATGAGTTCAGATACATCCGTGAACAAGCCGTCGAGCCATTGAGAACGTTCCTTGACTACATCACCTGTGGCTACATGATCGACAACGCCTCTTTGGTCATCTCAGGGGCCATCCACCACAGAAACTTGGAGGACATTCTTGAAAGAACCAATCCTTTGGGTTGGTTTGAAACCTTGCCTGCTCTTAAGTCCGCTGAAGATATCAAAGGTGTCCTTGACATCTTGAAAGAATCGCCATTGGCCAAGTTCATCACTCAGAGTAATTTGGATGATGCTGAAATTTTGGACGATTTGAACATTGAAATTGTCAGAAACAGATTATACAAAGCATACCTTGAAGACTTCTACCTATTCACCAAGAACGAATTGTCCGACCCAGATAGCACCATCCTTCCTGAACTACTACAATTCGAAGCGGACAGAAGAGTCATCAACATCACCACCAACTCCTTAGACTCCGGTTTAAGCTCTGAAGAAAAACTCAACTTGTTCCCAAGATTCGGTAACCTATACGACTTCAGCAAGGATCTCTCTGAATGCGACAATGCTGAAAGAATCCGTGAAATTGTCGAATACGTCGGCGAGTACAAAGTTTTCTTTGATGGTAGCACTGGTAAATCCATTGAGGACCATTTCTACGAAAGAGAAATGAATCTATGCAGAGATGCCTTCACTCAACAGTTCACCTTCTCCACCATCTGGGCTTGGTTGAGATCCAAAGAGCAGGAAGTTAGAAACATCACCTGGATTGCTGAATGTATTGCTCAGAACCAAAAGGATAGAATCAACAGTTACATTTCTGTCTACTAGGCCGGATCGTTGTCCTTTTTCTTCTTCTTCTAAAATCTAGATACATAGTCTTTGCTTGTTTAATGTACTTTAACTGCTTCTTGAGAAATAAATAATATTTATAATACGAAGCTTAATCCCTTATGAAATTATTGAACTAAAGATGTTAGAAAGCCAAATTAGTATAAAATAACTAAAAAAAGAAGAGGTCGTACCCGGATTCGAACCGGGGTTATCCGGATCAAAACCGAAGGTGATAACCACTACACTATACAACCCGAAAGATGCGCATTAAAAGTCTCTCACGTGACAAACAAGATACTGCTAGATGGGTATAAACGTAATCTGAAATACACCTAGTTTTCCCCAGTAGTTTAAGCTTTCAACTACGTCAATCACAGTCCAGATTCAAACACATCTATATATCTATAATTAAACACTTAATGGATACATGTACCAAGACTAAATACTACCTGCCCTGACTTCAAAGATCTTTCTCTTGATCTCTTCAACAGATTTAGAACATTCCTTACCGATTTTAACTTGTACTTCTTCAGACAAAGTGTCAAACAACTCCACCAGATCACCGTCAATGCAGTTCTTCACTGGTTGGTAATAGCCTCTGTACTTCAAGTTGGATCTTCCCGTCACATCAACACAATGGAATCTCATGACACGTTGTAAATTGGTGAAGAATAGAATATCAGACTTGGTAACCAATGGGATCAAAGAACCAATGGTGCCCTGGAGACAAGAGTAAAGGACCACCTGCTGCCCACCAGACGTCAACGAGGTGAGATGGAACGACAATGGGATGTCTTGGATGAAGAAGTTCACGAGGTTGTTCAGCTTGAACTTGGAACCGTTCAAAGATCTGGAAGGATTGTTATT
>JAKTWX010000073.1:0-11971 GCA_030582275.1 Waltiozyma pijperi
CACCTCCACCAAAGAGACAGCTTTCACTGACTTGAAGGAACAACTTCAACAAAGAGAAACAGAATTATTCTTGAAAGTGGACTTGATCCTTCAAAGAAACAATGAATTAAGAAAGGGCAAGAAGTTGTTCTGTTTCGATATGGACTCCACTTTAAT
This sequence comes from Waltiozyma pijperi, assembly GCA_030582275.1. NCBI lineage: Eukaryota > Fungi > Ascomycota > Saccharomycetes > Phaffomycetales > Wickerhamomycetaceae > Waltiozyma > Waltiozyma pijperi. The sequence continues at coordinate 157 of JAKTWX010000073.1, forward strand.
CTACCAAGAAGTCATCGAACTAATTGCTGCTTATGCTGGTGTCGAAGATCAAGTCGAAGCCATCACTACCAGAGCCATGAATGGTGAATTAGACTTCAAGCAATCTTTGAACGAACGCGTTGCTTTGTTAAAGGGGATCAACTCCACTACCATCTGGGACGAATTAAAGGAAAAATTACAATTTACTAAGGGTGATTTCGAATTGATGAAGTTCCTAAAGAGCAAAGGCACCAAGTTGGCCGTCTTGAGTGGTGGGTTCATCAACTTAGCTTCTTATGTCAAGGAACAATTACAATTAGACTACGCTTTTGCAAACCTACTAGAAACCGATTCTGACGGTGTCTTAACAGGTAAGACTGTTGGCGAAATTGTTGATGGTGACAAGAAGGCCGAATTAACCTTACAGATTGCCAAGGAGAATGATATCAAGCCAGAAGAAGCCGTCTGTGTTGGTGATGGCTCTAACGATCTTAAAATGATGGGTATCGCTGGGTTTGGTGTTGCTTGGAATGCTAAGCCTATTGTCCAGAAGAAGGCTCCTGGTAAGTTGAACACTGAAAAAATCAGTGATATTCTTTACATCTTGGGTTACACTGATGAAGAAATCAATCAAGTTTAGATAACTGTAGTTGCTCTCACTGGCCGATTGTAGGGCCTGGAATGTGTAAATTATAATAGACCACTGAAGACTTATAGAGCTAATAGATAATTCGTATCATATATGAGTAAATAGTAGATATTAGAATATTAGCACGCTATCTATGAACGAATAAGGTCAGATCTCTGAAGACTGGAAGACATTGTCTGAGAGACAGATAAGCTTGTTCTGCTTCAAGCGGCAGATCTCTAGCCGGCAAATAAAATTTCAAGGCCCAAATATTTTTAACGACTGCTGCCAAACAAATAGATACACCTTACAATTCAAAGGGATCTTTTAGTTCAACCAGCTAATCCTCCTATCAATTCATCTTCAACTTGCTACATAATGGTAAAAGCTGATCCCAATGATACGACACAATTCAAGTCATGGCTTTTCAACAAGTGCAAGAAATATTCAGAAGCCGATTCTGATATGTTATCAGATTACATCATTGCACTATTAGAATTAGATTCAACTCCAGACGAACACATTGCTAATTTGAAAGAACAATTGTCTGAATTCACTGATAATGCCAACGCCTTTTCAAATGAGATCGTGAGTTGTCTCGTTGACAAGAGCTATGTTGCTAATCCTGGACCTTCTCATGAACAACGTCAAAATGAATTAGCCGCCAAACAAAGAATCTTACAAAAGATCCAAGAGAGGAAACTAGCGAAGCAGAGGGAAGAGGAAATGAAGATCAAATTGGAGGAAGAAGTCAGAGCTAAGATAGAGCATGAGAAACTGGTGGCGCAAGAGCAGAAGAAATTGGCTGAACAGCAAAGGCTTGAAGAGGAGCATATCAGATTACAGAAGGAGCAAGAAGAACGTCAGAAACAATTTGAAATCAAACAACAGAAGAAAACTGAGATGATTCAAAGTCTTGAAAAGATGATTGAGCTGAAAGAGAAGATGTTGGATGAATATGACAGCAAATTGTTCTATTTACAACAGCGACTACTTGCAAATCCTGAAGACCTAGCATTCCAAGAAGAGGCTAAATTGGCATTCACATTGCTACGAGATGAAATGATCACCAACCATGTCACACCAGAAGATATCACTCAAGATAAGTTCAAGCTTGAAAAAACCACCAACTCAACATCTATGCTCTCAACTAGAGGTTTGAGTATCAGTGCTACTAGACCTCGCGGTGTATCAAGGGGTGGTATCCATAAACAACCTTTCACCAGGAATCCAAACACTTCATACAACAAGAAATTAGATTTGAGAACAAGAACTATTTGCATGGATAAGTTAGACCAAGGAAAAATCCATAAGATCTTAGAACAACTGGACATGGACAAAATCGAATGTACCAAGAACGATGCAGATTCAGGATTTAATGTCACTTTCAAGGATAGATTCCATGCTGAACAAGCTATCAAGAATGGGATATATTTAAATGGCTCACCTTTGGTCTTGAGATGGAATGAACTTATCAGACCTGGGTTAGGATCTTTGAACCAATCACAATGATCTTGCGGTCTATTTGTTGATTTGGGGGAAATTAAGTGCCACAAAACCAAGGAACTTTGAACAGATCCGCAGCCATAATCAGATATCAGAATTTAAAGGAATATACATGACTACTGAGAGCCCAGAAGTCATATCTACTAGTTCTCATGTGATTCGCCTATCCAATACTCACAACTTCACACAACCTTCACCTCATCTTTGCCATCATGGATGTCTTACTTGTTTCATTCTTCACTCTAGGTGGTCTTGCTGCTATCTGTGCCACTATATACTCTTACAAGAGGTACAAAGATCTAGCGACGCTCAATAGAAGAACAAATTACTACCCGTTAAACCTCAAAGAGTCCAACACCTACAGTTTGTTCAAGATAGACTTCAAGGAATACCACATACGCTCCACCAGTGACGGAGCCATAGTCCTCAAGTTCAAGCTTCTCATCAATCTGAGCACATACAGAAAGTTTCAAGTTACAAACTCCACGGATGAAGAGGTTGCTCTTTTGAAGAAAACCAAACATTGGTTCTTTGGTAGAGATTACATTCAAATCACATCAAGAAACAGATACGAGGTAAGAGCACCAACTGTGGTGGCTCCTCAATCATTAGATGCTATTTCTCCAGCTTCCGCAACATCACTTGATATTTGTCTTACTGCTTTCCATACTACAAATCCTCTCAATTCAGGCTTGACAGACGAATACTCAAACATCGATTCCCCAACTCCTTTGGTATCACTTTATATTGACCCAACTCTTTATTCAAACTATGAGGTTCCATTAAAGCAAATTGGGCCTTCAAAGAAGTTTTCCTTGAATCAAGATTTCAAACGAGTTGAGAGAAGGAAATTGTTCAAAATTAAGACTATTTTGAATAAGAATGCAAAGAAATCAATCTCTTTCCAAATCAATAAGAATTCTCTTGAATACAAGTGGATCAATGGCTCTCTCATGAAGATATCAAAGAATTTCAAACATACTCCTGTGCTGGAAACTTTGGGAATAATTGAAGATTCCAAACTGAAGAACAGAGAAGGTGAAGACATGGTACCACATGTGAATATCCATTTGAACACAGTGCAAGTGGAAGAGATCGTTGGCTTATTGTCTTTATTTTTGTATCTTTATCAGATCAACGGAGTTTAGATTATATACTTACTTATCATGTATAATATGTACTCAATGTAATACTAGTGGTAGAGTTATAGACGACAATATTATGCTACTCTAAGCCGTCTGAAAGGAGTTCGCGGCTAATCAGCTTAAGAGTTTCAACATCAGTCGTTTCAGTTTCAGTTTCTGATGAAGATATCTGTTCAGTTTGGATCTCACCTTGTAGATCGGCATCAATAAGATCATCATTGTTTGGATCTTTGGAAGCTATGTGATCCATTGTCTCTAGAGTTAGAGGATCTAGCGATATAGAGACAATGTTGGTGTACAAACTACCTTCACCATCAGTTTTCTGAGAATCTCCACCTTCTTGATCAGTATCATCCTCTAGATTTATCTTATCGACGTTGAATCTCCATATTGTTCATCTGTGAATATAATCTCACTACATCCAATAATAACGTTCAAAGCAATAGTATTGGAAGTTCTCAACCCAAGATTGGCAAGTCTTATTGATGTAGAAGGATTTGCTATTATCTTTGCTTTTGTGGTTGAGCAGAATGGACTGTCACGTATTGTTCTCTATTGTTATCTTGGTTGTAACATCAATGTTTGTGATGTTTTCATCATTAGGCAATTGTTTGGAAAATGGAATGTCTTCAAAGGTTTCGGATTCATCCAGCGTACCCAGAGATTCTAAAAGCATTGAGCGTTAAGTAGACTTGGTATTAAGATAAAGAACAGACACCAAGCTCAGCTTAAGTCTATCAAAGTAGAAGATTGTATTGCTCCGGAAGTTATTTTGTGTGTGGCAATTGTTACATCTCCAAATTCCAGCTCTGTTTTGTAACCGATGGGAGGCATAACTTGTTCCAGTTACACACGTGGAAGAAATAAATATTCGATGAGTCAATGTGCATTGCGATTTCTCCGTTATCAAAACAGTTGACAGCCCTTTGAAATTATGGAACCCTTTCGTTCAAAACTAAGAGTTCTTGAGAGCTCAATTCGATATTTCATCCACATTTCCGTTTCGTTTGAGACCTCTTGGAGAAACGTTGGAAAGCTCAGTGGATCCAAATCCGCCCCTACTATCCTCTTGATATTGAACAAGGCTTCGTTACACTACCTAACATCTGTTTCACCAAGTTTGAACCTCTTCAGCTCCTCATAGCAAATCTTGACACCAGCAGCTTCCTCCCTCAGTGATCTGATCTTCTTTTCTCAACCACTGAGGAAAGGAAAGCGTTAACAATATGAACATTTGATTTGATGAATTCAAGGGACTTGAAGTCTTTGAAGTTGACAATGTGCGTCAAGGATTCAAACAGAAGCGGTGCATAGAAGTACTCTCTTCTTCTAAGTTTTGTTGGACCTTTTATTTTGGGTACTTGTGGTTGGGAATTTTCTGATTCTAGTTTCTCCTTACCGTCTTTACCCAAATCAGGCATGGTATCTTTAGCAACCTAATTAAATTGTGATCCAAGTGAAGTTGACGTGCTTGAGTATTGGGGAACCGTATGAACTCGAACAGAAAGAGCCTGAAACTTTCATTGACAGTGATCATATTCACAGCTAGTTATTTCACGAAGGGAATACCAGCCAGTCAGCTGTATTGATATGGCTTTCTACCAGGGACCAGGGAGTCATAATACTTGGTGGCAGCTGATAATTCCTGGCCATCTGAGGAGAACAACTGTTTTTGTGGATGCGTAGTTAATTATAATTTTGGCCGGATCTGAATTTCTCCTTAAAATCTGATTAAAACCGAGGGTAGTACCGTCACGTGCTCCTAGGAGAATTGTTAAGCGACAGATTCTAAACTATTAGTTATCAGTTTATGAACTCTTGAGGTAGTCCAATAAAAGAATGTTATATATTATTATTAGATCAGATCTATACGATATTTCGGTTTACTGAGAGACTAATTCTTACATCTTTTCATACCCCACTTATCATAACAGTAGAGCCCAATCAAAGTACAAATCAAACCAAGACCTTGATAACCGTTAACCGATTGTCTTTCCCAAACAAGAGCCATAGAAATGACCACGATTCTCTTCATGATGTTAGCGATGGAGTAATTCACAGTGGAGATCTCACCAATGAGGTAAAATGCCAGCATGGCCTGGATGAAATGACTGATACCGTGGATTAGCAATAACATTATGATACTGAAGTTGATTTCAAGTATAGAGAAGGAATCGTTGGTGAACTCTGAGATGATGTAAACTGGCAATGTCAAAAGAAATCCAAACACTGAACAGTATAAAAGAATCGAAATCTTGTCGAATTTTGGTGGCTGGTAAGTGTCATTTCCGTGAGAATCCGCTCTGGAAGAAGTAGGCAAAGTCTTAGGAACCCAAGTTAGAATCTTCTTAGCAAAGAGATTCTGAGAGACAAAGATGATCATGGAGATGAAAGCGAAGAACACACCACTGTTGAATCCTTCAGATGTCTTGTTGTTGTTATGTTTGTTAGAGAAACATGTCATCATAACACCAACGATCAAAGGAATCAGCGTGATGTACGTCACCAAAGGATAATTGATTTTAAAGAAGATCTTGTAGAACACCACCGTCGTCAATGGGGACAATGCCTTAATTGAATGGACAATACTGACAGGAATAACACTGGTGGCTTTGTGTGATGTGATGTGTCCAATGAATTGGAAGATACCCATAGGTAAGGTGGTCATCATGAGTGCTCTGTTAGGCTTGATCAAGTCAAATGAAGATTGGAATTTTGTGATAGTTGGGAGTGTACCGCTTGGAAATGATGATGCAAGTTTTGGATTGTTGTTGACGAATGCAATGGTGCTAATACAAATAATAGAAGAAATGAGAAATTGGCATTCCGTCAGAGTGATTGGGTGCTTGAACTGCTTCAAAACCTCCTTCGTCAAGTTTGATGAGATAGCAGAGGTAAAGTACCACACGAGGCATGCCATGAGAACCTTAAAATCAATTTCAGGAAGATAATTGATGAAACGCTTTTGGAAAGAGTACTGCTGACGACCTTCTAAAGTGAAATATCTGTTGTAATCCTGCGAAGTCAAGTCAACTGATGATTTGGACGGCTTGAATTGGGGCTTGGTGAATGTACCAGAGTTACCGCTACCTCCTGTGTTGAGGAACTCTGTAATGTTGTTCATGTTCTGTTTAAGGTTGAATGTTTTGGTTTCGGTGTGTAGTGGGTTGTTGAGTTGGACTGTAATCATGATGGACGTAATATGCAATGATGTATGCTATCTTTCGCTTGATGAGCTCCAGATAATATAGCAATTTATGTTATAGACAAGTGATAGAAGTATGGAAGTAAACCAGGACCCTTTCTTTTGTCGATCAAACAATTAAATGAAGTTAATGGAAAGTTTCGTAGTGGTTGGAACTTGAAAAGCTATTCTAAGAAAGGAATTTGAAGCGTAAGTTTGATCTGAAGGGTTTGTGAATTGATTTCTTTACTAGATGAAAGCTAGTTAAATCTTGATCAGTATGTTGTTCTTGAATGAGTAAGAAGAAGAGAATAAAAACAACGAAAAATGGGTACATCGTACATGTAGCAGATCTAATTTCTTCCTGAACAGATAATTTATTTTTACTTTTTCACGAGCAAATGCAGGCAAGTTGTGTTTTCCTTTTTTCCAGCTGATCTTTTCAGTGGATTTCCTGTTCCGGATATTTTCCATGAATATCTTTCTTTTTAGATTGGCAAAGGTTCTTCCGAATTCGGTCTTTCTCCGAAGAAAGTAAATAGAATTTGAACCGCGCAGGACCCAGTTCGCGAAGTGCGTTGACTTTTGTATATATGCTTTGGGGGAAATTAACCTTAAGACTACAGTGAAGAGTATAAATTTTACAGCTATTTACCTTACACACCTGAGATTGCTGTGTCTTTTGTATTTCCCTGTAAATCTTGTGTGTTTCATCTGAAAATTATCTAACGCTTATGAGTTTTGATCCACATGTCACATGTCTCACAGGCGCTCGGAGAATTAATTGCAATTTGCAGGAGCGAAATTTCGCAAACTCCACAGATCATCCGCAAGTACATCAACCCGCGTGCAAAAATCGCGGAGAGCTCGAAAACGTTTGATAAACTTCAACTCATGAATCAGGATGGCATGCAGTATCTATGTTCTGTCAATTGCCATATCAATTTTAAACCAATGGAAGCTAATTACAGTGCCAAAGATCTTTATCTTCATCCATCTTCATCCATCACCCCTGTTTCTAACCGCTAATATCCACCAGCAATAGCAATGTCTATCCCTCCTTCAGGTTTCAGAAGCCTTCCAATATCTAAGATCCTAATAGTCCTTACAGCGACAATCCCATTAATATCATCATTGGCATCAATAAAGTACTTGTATTATCTCAGTCTCTCCCCCTTCATATCAGAGTACCAACAATATTGGCGTATACTGTCCTCACAGATATCTTTCATCAATGAATCAGAGGTTTTATTAGCTGTTGTGTTGTTGTATCAATTCAGAGCAGTTGAAAGATTCATCTCATCATACCGCTATCTTTCAATGATCACGGTGTTCTGGTGCTATAATTCCCTTCTAATAACATTATTGATTGGTACAGATCTATATCTTAATAGATTGGGGTTATTCATACCAGTTGATAAGTTCCCATCCGGTCCATTTGCCATAATCACTGGTCTCTATGCCATTTACAAAGCCTATATTCCTGTTACTTATACCTTTGACATATATCACACTGAAAACTATAAAATCACTCTTAACGATCAGATCCTTGTTAACTTGTTGACACTCCAGTTAACGTTATCACAAGGGTGGTGCTCCATCTGGACGGGGTTTATGGGGTACACCGTTGCCTGGTTGGTGATTAATGGAGTATTGCCAGGATTGAAGTGGAGAATCCCATTCTATAAAGATCTCAGTGGCTTACTATTGAATAAAACTACATCTACTGAGGGTGCTCAGACTGTTGCACTATCCAACGGAGCTGCAGATTCAACCACCTTTGCTAACAGGGCTGTTTCCCCAAACGACGAAGACGATGACCGCAACAACATTATGAACAGAGACGAGGATGAGGACCCTGCTGAGACCAGACCATTAGCCTCCCAATTCCTTGATACTTTCAGAAGATGAACCTGATATAAGGCCAATAGTTGACTAATATACCACCTATGAACTGATCTTCAAATGCTGCTTTGTCTTGACCAATATTCTGAATCAGATCTAGACCTTTTATAGTGTTGTGAGAATAGGGGAAACACGGGCTTCTTCAGGAAAGTATTTAACCTGACTTCATACTTAGAAGGTCCACCAGCTTCAAACACTGAGAACGCTAACTTACTCATACCTACACAGCGGGCTTCATATATATAATGCAATTGAGTCATGTATAGAACTAGATGTACTGATCTATAAATCATCATAAGCTTTCTATAGATGAGCTGTGGTCTGTGAATAGATCATTAATTTTGAAATATTCAAAACACGGAGATGAACGGATTTGTCCGCGGATATATTTAAGCATGATTTGGTTAAGATTACAAAAATATTGAAAATATTAAGTAATATTGTGGCGCGCGCGCGCGTCCTCATTAACAGCTAAAAGATTAAGAAATCATGATTGAATTATATAATATCGAACGCGGTCAGCTGTACTTGGAGCTCACAAGTGAACCGGTGTAGATCGATATAATGAATGAGTCTGTAGGGAAACTGGAGTTTTGGGAAAATATTGGCCTATGAACCATAGCGAATAGTACTCCATCTTAATCACAAATTAATCTAATATCATATTACTTAAGTAGCGAAGAACTTTGAATGAAAGTTCTTGGCTTCACTTGGCCCCCTTATTGTCTTGCTGCGAAGGGACCTGATCTTTACGTGATGCCAATAACATGTGCGTGTTATAACTAATTACCACTCAAGAACCGTGATTCAGCTTGGATTTTATTGAAATAATTCGAGCTGGAAAATAATATTTACACCTAAATATTCCAGCTTGATATTCCTGCAGCATTAACCCGCGGTTCTCCGTTCGACGGAAGCCGGCATTAATATTATTGTGTAAGTCAGCTAATTATCGAGATTAATTCGTAATTAATTTGGACGTAGCTGGCTAAACTGCAGCTAGTACCTAACACATCGTTTATCTATTCATGTTGGGACCGGCCCAATTTATCTGAAATGTTTAACAGCTATTCTATTTTGCAGTTGTTGTAAGGAAACTTCACTATTTCAGGCATCTGCAGTATAACTATAGTGATATAGTTTGAAGAAAGTTCAGATGATTAGACCCGATTAAAATATATCCAAAGATAAGGTTTTACGATGATAATTTGACGGCAGTACTTGTCAATAATATAGCCGCCCCCTATTGTGAACGCCTGGACTGTGGAGGCTTTTCACGGAATTCCTACAATGAGGAATTCCATATCTTCGGCTCCGAATCAATATTTGCCTGCGAAAGTAACTAATTATAAAACTGTGGCCTTCCAAAACGACGAGTACCGTATCAACATAATAGTATGTAATTGTGGTTTAACTTGTCTTTTTTGTTTGATCGGGAAAAATCCATTTGGCCGTATCATGAGTTGGATCAATTGATCGAATGAAAATCATTTCAACAAAATCCCAGCTGCTGCTTGAAGCAGCATGATGCGTGCCGATTGCCGAAGTCCGTCGGTTTTTCAATTTGCGAATATTTGCAATCCCCAGATCTTCAACAAAACATGCAACACCGCCTGACCCCTGAGATTCAATTAGACGTAGTACTACAACTTACCGAAGGCAATAGGTCCTGAATGCATAGAGTACTAGTAAATGGATCAAACGGCCTCTTGCAGAGGAATGTGAAACCACTCAAGAGATAAACAGAAGACCTTCAGCAGCTATACATTATCATCCGATTAACTCACGCAGCTACGGTACACCGTCAATTAAAACTCTTCTTTATCAACAGTAGTGGCCCGTAGTGGGTTTCGGTATTCCTTGAGTTAGACCCTTCAAACGAACCCTTCAAACGAATTACACCAACTGCTCATGCTTGGGATCAATCATCAAACTGATCGTTCTGTGTGAGCCGTGGCTTTCCCGGCCCACGCAAGCTTCATAATTAATATAATCTTGGACCGTCACTAGCTCATGGAGCCAGCTGGAGTGCATAATATTGGGGCTAAATTTAGGAGAGTTCGGTTGGCGTTGAAGTTCAGATTCGTTATCTCTCTCGTTGATGATCTGATAAACCTCCACAATTTCCAAGATGGATTGTTTTATGATCTAGGAAGCTAGAAACACGCAATATTATATTTTTGCTGTGGCTAGTTATTTCGCCATGTTGGTGGCTCAAGACTAGCTCCCTGTCTACTTGTTTTACACTCCTTATCTTTTGACTTCATAGTTATGAAGATCCCTATAAATTGAAACGGAATTCCTTCCCTTAGTTGATTCGGAATTACGTTAATTCATCAATTCACAACAGCAACAACCAAGATCACAATCATGGCTTTAGAGAAGCTCAAATATTTTGTCAGTACCACTGTCAAGAGCGGTGATTCCGAATCTATCTTGACTTCCGATGAAGAGATTGAAAGACAACTTGCTGAAATCGAAGAATACAACCAGAAATACCCTGAACCAACTGCTGAGGAATATTCGACATTACCACTTGTGCCAGGCCATGCTCCTTATGTGACATACTTAGTCTGCTTGATCGAGCTAGCAGAAAGAGCTTCTTATTATGGTGTCAAGGGTTGCTTGAGTAACTTCATCCAATTGCCTTTGCCTGTCGGTGGTAATGGAGCAGGTGCCCCACCTAGGGGGTCGCAAAAGAACGCTGGTGCTTTGGGTTTAGGTTTACAAGCTTCTAGTGCCATTGGTTTGTTATTGACTTTCTTAGCCTATTTGACTCCTTTAATTGGTGGTTACTTGGCGGATAAGAAATTAGGACGTGTTAGAACTGTCTGGTGGGGTATCTGGCTCGGTGGTATTTCCCATATTATTATGATTATCGCTGCTATCCCAACTGTGTTAAAGCATGGCCACTCTGCTTTGGCTCCAACTATTATTTCAATTCTTACTTTGGCCTTCGGCACTGGGTTTATCAAGCCTAACTTGTTGCCAATCTTGTTCGACCAATATGAACACAAGAGAGACGTCGTGGTTACTGATGAAAAGACTGGCGAGAAGAAAATTCTCTCTAGACAAGCTACTTTGCAAAGAATGACTTTGGTTTTCTATTGGTCCATTAACGTCGGTGCTTTCTTCTCCGTTGCCACGTCTTATTCGGCAAAGAGGGTTGGGTTTTGGTTGGCATTCATGTTGCCTGGTATCGTTTACTTCATCATGGTTCCGGTTTTCATTATCTTAACACCAAGATTGAAGAAGGAGACACCTGCTGGTTACTCCATCTTGGGTGAGTCTTTGAGTGTGCTTTCCGTGGCATTTAAACCTGGCTTCCTTTCAAGAATGAGAAGAGATGAATTCTGGGAGTATGCTAAACCTTCTTCCATTGCTAAGCATAATCCAGAGTTGTTGGAGAAGACTCGCAAGAATGGCGAGAAGAAAGTTTCTTGGACTGATCAATTTGTCTCTGATGTC
>JAKTWX010000073.1:11991-46710 GCA_030582275.1 Waltiozyma pijperi
GTACTATGTGATCTACCTTATCAATGATTCTGGTCTTGGTTCAGTCAGTAACTCTCAAGCAAATGGTATGGTTACAAACGGCGTCCCAAATGATTTGATCGGTAACATCAATCCATTGGTCATCATCGTGTTCATTCCAATCTTAGACTATATCATTTACCCGGTTTTGATTAAATTGGGTATCAAGCTGACTTCTGTCCAAAAGATTTTCATTGGTTTCATTTTGGCTTCTACATCCTCTGTTGCAGGGGCTATTATTCAACACTACATTTACAAGCTCTCGCCATGTGGTGATTATGCTTCTAACTGTGACATTGGTACTGGTGTTGCTCCGATCTCTGTTTGGGTTGAGTGTGTTGTTTACGCCTTACAAGCTATGTCGGAATGTTTTGCTATGACTACAGGGTATGAAGTCGCCTACACCCGTGCTCCAGAACACATGAGAGGTTTGGTCATGGCCATTTTCCTCTTTATGAGTTCCTTATCTGCTGCTTTAGGTGAAGCTTTGACTGGTGCTTTGGTTGATCCTCATATCACCTGGGTTTTCGGTGGTACTGCTATTGCTGGGTTTGTGTTTGCTTTTGCCTTCTTATTTGTCTACAGAAACTTACACAAGGTTATGGATCAGGAAAGACTGGAAAAGGAAGAGAAACTCAAATTGGAATACCAGTCTAGATTGGAGAAACTTGATAGAAGCAAGGTCGAATTGATCTCTGATGCAGTATCCATAAATGGAGTTAATGAGGAGAAAGACGTTGCTCTTGAAGCCATTGTGTCCAATACTGTCTCAAGAAGATAAAAGACTCCAACATTGAACGCGTGGTTTGACAATTCTAGTTCTCACAGATACATTCGATATGTGCTGTATATAAAAATTAGTTTATCAATAATATAGACCTAAAATATACTTCTATTACTTACGACCCTCGGGTAGTTGCGAACAAATTTAGCTGACACCAGCTGGAGTACGGCTAGACTAGCTATGTACAGCTAGTGTCAATATATATATAAATCATATATTAAATCAGCACTCTGTTGGAGTACATGAGTCGACTATAGCAGCAGTGAAATGACCATGACAGCTGATAGAGTGAGCGGTTGAGCAGCTTCTTCTCTGAAGACTGATACTATCTAGCAGATATTTACTTACACTAGGGACCTCCACCTTGAGGTGAATCCCGTAGTTAACTACCCAACGTTTCGCAATACATATGTCTAATAGTATACTAGTCAATATATATTATCATGAATATCAAATCGAAGATTGCATATAATTACAACGTCCCCGGCGTAGCTGTTAATTATACCAAACAGATGATGATATTGGTACAAGAGCCAAACACTAAATGTAATAGCAGAATATAAATAACTGTATCTTTATGCAAAACATCACATTAGGAAATGGAGTATTCTATTTCTAACCCCGTATATAATACAGTAAAGCGAGCCCTATAAAAATCTTAGACTTTTTCTCACGGCACGCTCCGTTTAATGCTTAGCAGATGGCTTCTCACCGGTCAAGTTGGCGACAAATTCTCTAGCCATATCACCGAAACCGACCATGAAGATTGTTTGCCAGATACCTAAACCAATTCTTGGGGCAACACCTCTGTAAAGACCAGAGATACCGTTATTGGAGTAAATGTACTTGAAGGCGCCAATCACAGAAAGGTTCTTTGGTCTGTTTGGATCGGCTGTCTTTGATTGCATTTCAACTCTAATAACTTCGATAGGTTGGTTCCAAGCAGATAAACCACCACCGACGGCAGAAGCGGCAATCTTTTCGAGAGATGATAACTTGTCATCCTTACCCTTACCAGTAGCGTTCTTAATGGCATCTTCAGCTAATCGAGCAAAACCGAATCTAGAACCCCAGTTGGTCATTTGTCTAATGGCAACGGCGTTGACACCCTTGTTGATACCCTTAATACCTTCCTTAGCGTAGATTTCCTTGAAGACTTGGAAAGAGGTCTGTTGAGCAGAACCAACGGCAGCTTGTTTGTGTCTGGTAATTTCAACAGTCTTCATACATGTACAGAAACCCATGGTTAAGTAGGCTTGAGCAACACCACCGGTCATACCACCTCCAATACCGGCACCGAAGTTGCTAGCACCGAAAGACTTGAAGTAGTATTCAGCTTCAGAAGAGACGAACAATAAAACAGCACCCTTGGTTGAGGCTTCAATCCAGGCCCATGGGATCAAACCTTGGTAGAATCCAAAGACACCACCACGAGACCAGACAAGCTTGGCTGATTGGAGTAATGACAAGGATCTATTAGCAGCCATTGTAGTCTTGATAACTTCTAATGGTTGACCTAAAGTGGAGACTTCAGCTAAATTTAAACCAGAACCTAGAAGGATGTTGGAGAAGGAAACTGGCTTCTTTTCAAGTTTAGCTGGGGCAGCAGACATTGTGATGGGGATTTAAGCTGATATCTAGCAAAGAAGAGAAATTTCAATTAACAAGGTGGAGAATACCGTTATGTTATACTTAATGTACTGTGAGATCCTGTCAGATCTTTATATCTTTTTGATTTGCAAGAGTCAGGCCGCCCAACTTTGCAGCAGATAGCCGCGAATTTTTCAATCTCCCTTCCCCCGCTTTCGGACCGAACCGGAATGCTGTAATTCATTTATAAAATCAGCTATACCACGTGAATTTTCCCCGGGTTCTTGCTTACATAATCTTGAGTGGCTTATGTAAGCGAAAGCGCGAATTAGTTTTAGATTTGGTGTAAGTTTGACACATTTTTTTTTACGCCGCGCGCTGCGGTCCGATCGAACGTTAAATTTTTCTCAACAGTTTTTCGAAATTGGCCCAACAAATGATCCAAGATTTCTTGGAAAACGATAGCTTTGTTCAAAAATTAAGGACATGAGGAATTCGGCACCCGAGGTAACCTTTTCTGTTAACTTAAGAATGACAAATATTAAATAACTCCTACAGTATAAAGATCATGAATTGAAATTGGGAATGACGTTATATACATATGTGACATGCGCAGATATTTCAATTTTGGAACTTGGAGTATTCTCCAGGGGTCCACGGTCCACGGACAAACTAATTTTTCGGGACATGTTTGTATTTACTTTTCAAAATTACTCAGATATGTGTGGTTGATATAATACAGATTTATTGATCAATATTGTCACACTTTTCTTATGACTTTCTCAGCTAGCTATATGGTGCGTGAGTTATATTCTATTAGTTATGGGGTATGGTTTGGGAGACAAAAAAAAATTGTAACTCGTGTTTTAATAATTGAGTAGTACGATATCTAAATAGCCTCAAAAACATAGCATGATTCAAGATCTAAGCACCTGATGGAGATATATCCTTATAATCAGTGATAAAATTAGCGTCAAACAACTAGTTAAGAGAGCTGAATTATCGTTTGATATCCATCTAATCCACGGCCACAAGCCATGGCATCCTCGGGTGCCCAGAAGAACTATGCATAATTTGATTTTCAAGGGGTTTGATTTGTCGCTGGAGCCTGGAAGTTTTCTTTTTACACATGCAGTGCACGCGCTCACGTAAGACGTTAGCGCTGTCCATGAAAAATCTTAAATTAAATCCAAGAAAACTTACCAAAAACATTCTTCCTCAAACACCTACATAGGCCTGAATAAATCTAGGTTAACTCCTCTGTTTCAAGTCAGTAATCTGGTCAACCCATCATTCACAGATGTCCACTACATTCACTACTGGTGCTGATAACAGCTCTAACCAAAATAGCAAGCTTACCTCCAAGTCTGGCAATGTTGCCTCCTTAAAGGACGACTTTGATTTAGGTGATGCCGCTGCTTCTGGTTTGAAGGCCATTGATACTCACGGGAACGTCTTTGAAGTTCCAGACTTCACCATCAAGGAAATTTTACAAGCCATTCCAAAGGACTGTTACGAAAGAAGATTAACCACCTCTTTCTACTATGTTTTCAGAGATATCGCCTTAATCGCTACCACTATGTACTTAGGTGCCACCTACATTCCAATGATTCAAAACCCAATCTTGAATGCTCTTGCCTGGTTCTCTTACGTCTTTGTCCAAGGTTTGTTTGGTACTGGTATCTGGGTCTTAGCTCACGAATGTGGTCACCAAGCTTTCTCTGACTATGGTTGGGTCAACGATTTAGTTGGTTGGATTTTACACTCCTACCTTTTAGTTCCATACTTCTCCTGGAAGTATTCCCACGGTAAGCACCACAAGGCTACTGGTCACTTAACCAGAGACACCGTTTTCGTCCCAGCTACTAAGGAAACTTTCATGAAGAATAGATTAGCTGAAAGAATCGAAGATATCACTGAAGATGCTCCATTGGCCACTTTATACAGCTTATTCATCCAACAAATTGGTGGTTGGTGGGCTTACTTGACCACTAACGTTACTGGTCAACCATATGCTGACAAGCCACAATGGATGAAGAACCATTTCGTTCCATCTTCTCCACTATTCGAAAAGAGAGAATACTGGTTCATTGTTTTATCTGATCTTGGTATCTTGATCCAAGGTTTCATTCTATACAACTGGTTCAAGAAGTTTGGTGCTTTCAACTTCTTCATTCACTACTTCTTCCCATACATGTGGGTCAACCACTGGTTAGTCTTCATCACCTTCTTGCAACACACTGCTCCTACCATGCCTCACTACGATGCTAACGTCTGGAACTTTGCTAGAGGTGCCGCTGCTACCATTGACAGAGAAATGCCATTTGTTGGTCCACACATCTTCCACGATATCATTGAAACCCACGTCTTACACCACTATGTTTCCAGAATCCCATTCTACAATGCAAGAAAGGCCTCTGCTGCCATCAAGAAGGTCATGGGTAAGCACTACCAACACACTGATGAAAACATGTGGGTCTCCTTATGGAGATCTGGTAGAGAATGTCAATTCGTCGATGGTGACAACGGTGTTAGAATGTTCAGAAACACCAACAACATTGGTGTCAAGCCAACCAGCTCTTAGATTCTTATGGAAGATGTATACATTCCCCTTTATTTATAACGATTTACCGTATGATTATATGATGACTTTTTTTTTCTTTTGAATTTTTGGATATCATTATTTAGGTAAGCTGTAAGCTGTAAGAATTTGATCTTGATAATCATGTCTGGTTTAGTCAGTATAGCTAATTGTTTCAGCTACATCCAGAGTTTTAAACCACTGGTCAATATACTTTCATTTGAATTACATCAATTGAACGTCAGATCATATAAAAACGTATAAAGTAGTCCTACCAAGCTAGCTAACGCGTGATTAATTCTGCAACGACTGGTAAACAACAGTCTCAATATCAGCCCAAGCCTTGAATGTCTTTGGATCAGGGAATGGTAAGATTTGAGCAGCAACCATACCAGTTATACCTGTTTCTCTATCGAACCAATAGAAGACATTACTCAACCCACACCAGAAACCAGAACCAGCTAGTCTGCCAGTAGGCAAAGGAGTCAAGTTAATGAAGAATGATAACCCCCAACCTTGAGGTGGATTTCCCTCTTGTGGATATAAATCGGTGATATTGTAGGACAACCCATCCAATGCTGTCAATTTTCTTCTACCAAAGTCAGGCATTTCAGGAATTTGGTTGACAAACATTTCATCAATGGTTTCCTTCTTTAAAATTCTGGCACCTGTGATTGGACAAACACCGTCGTTCATTAAGGTTGCAAGGAATTGAACATAGTTACGTGGCTTGGAGAATGAACCAGCACCACCAGAATGGACGTATTCAAACCCATTCTTCAAGTCTGTGGCATAAAGAATATGTTCTCTTTCCTTCAATTCCCCAGTTTTAACGTCACGTTCGTGGAGATGAACAAGTTTCTCTAATAACTGAGCATTCGGAGTGAAGGAAGAAGTTGTCAATCCTAATGGTTCGTAAATGTGCTCCTTGACGTAATCACCCAATTTTTGGTTAGTAACCCTTTCAAGAGCCAACCCAGCAACGTCAATAGAGAGACCGTAGTTGAATTGAGTACCTGGTTCAAAAAGCAATGGAGTTAAGAATTGGGCTTCATGGGTCAATTGGAACTCGTCAATGTTGTAAAAATCCAAATAAGTATTGATCTCAGGGTTGAAGAACTTGTAACCGAACCCAGCAGTATGGGTAAGCAAATGTCTTAGAGTGATTTGATTCTTCTTCTTTCTCAAGTTTAAGGAACCATCTTCATTCAAGGAAATGATTGGTAAAGACTTCAATTCAGGGATGATTCTTTCCAAATGATCAGCGTCGTCAAGTTTCAACAATCCCTTTTCAACCAATTGCATGACAGAGACGGTGGTTAACATCTTTGTACAACTGGCAATCCAGAACATACTGTCTGTGGTGATTTCTTTATCGGAGTCGCAGCCGACTTTACCATGAGCATAAGTTAAAAGGTCTTCACCCTTAGTGTTACTGATGGAGACAGAGAGACCTGGGATGTCTTGCTTTGGGTTAGCGACGGCAGCGTTGACGATTTCTTTGATTTGTTGGATACCTTCTGAGGTAAGCTTTGGAGCTGGACCTGGCATTGTTTGTTTGTGTTATATTGGATATTAATTGTTATTAATTTGTCTTTCCTCCTGTCTTATCGTGTCTGAATAATGGATAAGAAGGATATTAATGGGTTTATATATACTTACAGCTAACTCTGATGAGAGTGGTTTAGTGCTATGATTTGGGTCATGGAGGATGATCAATTCGTTGTATCCTTTTGCCCAACAGCTTATTAATTGCAGCTATCTCAGCTAAACGTGGTGAAAGATCATCCCAAAACAGAGAATGATAGATAACTTGATCTGCAGCTTCAGCGGGTTAATTGCATTGTTGTGGTGAAGTTTGATCTGTAAATTCAGATTTCCCCACAATAAATTGTACTTTTTCCCGAAGCATACAAACTGTACTACTATAATTATCGGACTTAAAGAATTCTAACGGCTCTCTAATGTCAGTCAATTCTCTTGAGGCCGAACACCAATCTTGAGGGTTTTTTTAATACCGACTTGTGATAGAGATTATTATAATACTACAAGAAAATTCCAATCCATGCTAAAAGAATGTTTATGTCCTTCTATTAAGGACTTAAAAGTATTGTACTTCCTCAAGTTCTCAGCCAGCCGGTTATTCTCTATCTTTATTTTTCATGCAAGGAGCGGCTGCATCAGTTGGAATATTGCGGACTCCGGATTATCGCGAAATCCGAGCGGGGCATAAGACTAGTACATCTCCGGTTTTGTGCCACAATTTAGGGGGATCCACTATATTTTGGTTTGGATTATAAGTAATTTCATGTTATTGGATAGATGAATTTATACGTGATCTATAAATCAAGACCCAGAAGCTATCTAGCATCTAAAGATTTTCGACGTTGAATGAGTAAATTCTAGTAGAATGATCATAAGAAGTCAAAGCCAATAATGCCTTACCATTTCTGATAAAGGAACTCCAATTAATTCTAGAAATTCTATCATCAGGCGTACTCTTAGCATCCACGGTATGAACCAAATCCAAACTGTTTTGATTGTCGAGTGTGTATAGTAAGATATCACCTGTTTCTAACCCAACGGATACCAACAACTTACCATTGATGACCTTTGTATGAACATCCAACGATGTAACAGGGGATGAAAATTTGGATGTGGCAATACAGTCAACATCATCATTGATTCTCCAAACTTTGATAGACTTATCTCTTGAACCGGTGATGAAAACAGAGCCAAACTCTGAAGGGGCCCAAGAACAATCCCAAATGATACGACTATGAGCCTTTTCGTTAGTGCTGATCAACTCGAAAGAATTATCTTGTAAGTTTCTAGTCCAAACACCATACTTTCTATCTCTGGAAACAGTCAACAAGTACTTGTCGCAAGGAGAAAACTTGACTCTGGTGACAGTCAAATCGTGTAATCTCAAGTTGGGTTTCAATTCTTGCCATGTCTCAGCGTCATAGATTCTCACAACAGCGTGTTGGGTGGTATTGGACTTACAAGATGTAGCGACTAATTTTTTATCTTGAGAAGTGTCAACACTGGCAATTTCATAACCGTGACCGTATAATTTTTCAATTTCTGGCCATAGAGTGTGTCTTTGTAAATGATCTTCTAAAGGAGGAAGGACCATGGTGTCCAGGATGTCGAAAGTGATGTTATTGGTGTCATTTGTTTCTCTGTTTTGATAGTTCTTGTTTCTAATATCGTCTAAATCAGCAGAAACTTCATCGGATGTGGCTTTGTTCGATAGACCTAAGGCTGGTAAAGAGGCGGATTCAGGCATGATTTCGTCGTTCTCGATTGAGATGTTACAGAACTTCTTCAAGATATGAGCAACACCCTTTGGCTCATCGAAGGATCTGAGGATCTTCTCATCACCACCAGAGATGAAACGAGTGTTGGATAAAGTGGCTAGACAGATCATATCGTAACCGTGGATCTGAGGTCTAGCGAATTCTTGCCATGTTGGTGTTGTTCTTGAAGTTCCATCAGCATTTAGTAGCCATTGTGAGTACAGTCTAGTGGTTTGGTCCAAGGACGTGGACATCAAATATTCACCATTGATTGACCATGAGATATCAGTACACTTCTTGGTGGAACCAGTGACAGCTAGCTCCTGGACCCAGTGGCCTCCATCTGTGTCGTCTAGAGATCTAGTCCATTTTCTCCAGGCACCAGTCTTACCATTGGTCAAGACGTATTCCTTGTTGGTTCTTGAATCTTCAAACCACAAAGCTGAGAAGAACCCACCAGAAGAACCAGTGGCTGTACTGGCACCCTTGGTGGAAATCTCACCTAATTGAGACATGGAAACCCAGATACCAGAATCAGTGTCTGGCTCAAAGATCATCATATTAGTGTCAGCACCAGAGGCCAATAAAGCCAACTTGTTTTCGTTCCATTGTAACGAGGCAATCCAATCGTCATGGCCCATGATCAATGCTTCAAAGTTAATAGCGGCTTGTGTGTCTTGGATATTGAACTTGTACTGTTTGTTGCTTAATAACGTCAATTTGGATTCGTCTTCATCTGAACGGTCAATCAAGTCATTGGTTCTGATTCTCCAAAGACGAATGTATCTATCTTGGGACCCGGAAGCTAAAAAGTAATCACCGTCACTTTGTTTCTTGAATGCTAAAGCTTTAACCCAGTCTTCATGACCCTCTAATAAGGCAGATAAATTAAAATCAACAGTAGCATCATATGTATCTGTCAAAGTGAAGGTATAAATGGAGATTTGGAATTTCGACCCACCCAAGGCAAGAACATATTGGTTCTTTTCAATTTCTTGAATTGCTAAAGCTAAAGGTAACACCCCAACTTCCGATTGGAACTCATGAACTCTCACAACATTATGGCCAGAAGTTCTCCATAGTATAATCTTACCGTTAGAGTCACCAGTGACAAATATATCACGATACAACCCAATGGTAATAATACTCTCAGTGTGACCCTCTAAGGAACATAAATCTTCCAGTTCCAAACAAGTCTCTTGATCATTGATAAACTTCCAGACTCTGACAGTGGAATCCTCAGCAGCAGTGACCAATAGCTGTGTATCAGGGATGAATCTAACACATGTAACTTCACCTTCGTGACCTTTTAACGTGGAATAAACACCATGATGTGATTCTTTAACTGGGTCCCATAATGCGATGGTCTTACCGGCACCGTAAGCGATGATCTTCTTCGTAGCGTGGACACTGGAGACATGTGGTTGTCTGTTAGCACCGATGAAAATGGCTTCGAGATCAGACATTTTTTGTGAATAGTGGAAATCTAGATGCAGTTTAACTTTACTGATATCGAACAGTTCATCTCATTAAACTTATACTGCTTGTCCGTCAAATAATTTTTTTTTTCTTGCGGCAGCTCTGATATGAATATCGATCACGTGACCGACAGAGCGAAATCTACCTGAACCCTGAACCCTGAAGTGAGATCTAGACTAATTGACTAACTATATAGGTGTAATATAAGTTGTAACTACACTTGATGATTGGTTTGAAGAAGTTAATTCCATTTCATTACAAAGATATATATAGAACAGAGATATTAAAGGGTTTAGACAATCAGTCATAACGGTTAATACGACTTGGGAAACTGAGAACAGATCTAGATTCGACGTGTCTATCAGCAGCGATTCCTCTAGTCTTACCTCTAATGTTAGAAAGAGTACGTCTTTCAGATTCTTCTTCGGCTTCTCTAGTGTTTCTAGTCAACCACCAGTTAGCAGCAATAGAGAAACCGATAATACAGACGATAAGTCCACCAACGATTCCGAAGAAAGGACCAAGATTATCAACAGTTTCACCTGGAACATGCACGTTCATACCGAATAAACCAGTGACTAAATTCAAAGGAACTAAGATGGTACCAAGAACAGTAACCTTGGATAAGATCTCAGTGACTTTGTTGTTAGAGTTGAAGGATTCAACTTGTAATTGGGCCAAGTAATTGGAGTGGGAACGAGAGAAAATCTTCTCGTATGAGAGTAAGTTTTGATACATAGTAACAACGTGATCCTGGATATCACCCAAATACAAGGCAATATCGGCTCTTGGTTGGGCTTGCTTTGGGTTCTTTAGAGTGGTTGAGTCGCCTGGGTGGAATGTCTGCGTTGTTGGACGACCTGTGGAGGACGAAGCTGACAAGTTCATGAGGTTAATGTTGGAAGTCAAAGCCGGACCAATTCCTTGAGCTTCATCTTGACATCTTTTAGCAAACATCTTGATAACGTCTGCCTTACAAGAAAGTAATCTCATCAAAGTCATGACTTTTCTTCTGGACTCACCAATCTTCAACAGCATCAAACTGAAGTCACTGTCTCTCATGATGAAAACTTGGTCTTCAATGGCATCGGCTTCATACTCAATGGCGTGGATAACTGGGGCGAAGCTATCGGTGATGTCATCGATAAGGGCATAACATAACCAGTCAGCACTGACATCAACGTAATCACGTAGCTGCCTAACACGTCTTCTGACATTAGCAGCGTGTGAGATTGGACCAAAGTGGAAAGTCAAAATACCGTGTCTGAAAACAACAATGTAGACGTTGATTGGTTCCAAGAAGTCTTCAGATTCCTTGTCAGCTTCAAAAGTATGGAAACAGACAAAGTAATAAGACTTGAATAATTCAACCTTTTCACGGGTTTCTTGCATACGAATATCTTCTGCGGTCAAAGGATGGATACCGAAAGCCTTAGCAAGAACCTTCATCTCAGCATCGGTTGGACAAACACAATCCAACCACCAAGTAGATTTACCATTGTTGAATAGTTCCTTCATGGTTTGGCCTGGCTTCAATAAAGATTCGATATCAGGGGCATGGGTGGTCTCTTCTCCTTCACTGCTGAAGAAGGAGAAACGGTCTGGTGGAGTATCTTCACCTTCGATCTTGTTGAGACCGAAAGAAACACCGTGAAAACCAGTGTCATCAGTGTCTGATTCGTCAGACTTTGGAGTGTATCTGGCAGCAGCGGCAGATGAAGTGGAATCAGAAGACCCGTTATAGCCGGTATCGTCCTTTTGAGTTGACTTCTTGAAACTTTCAGCTTCTTCACGACACTCTTCAATGAATTCATCCAATTCGTCGAAATCAATGCCGTTAATCTTGACATGTTCTGGAACCATTGGGAAACAAACATCTTCTTCGGTTTCTTGAGATTCTCTGGATCCATGAGAGTCGGCATCGGAATCGTTCACAGAAGCACGGGTCATACGACGACGACGTTCAAAGTCAACCATTTCAGTGTCTAGATCATTGAACCCTCTCTGACGGTTAGATTGACGAGAGATACTCTTGTTCAAAGGATACAACATTGGAGAGGCCTCAGAAGTACCTCTGGAACTTGTTCTTCTGTTACCTTCTTTAGCTTCATCTCTAACCAAGATGTTCTTGACTTGGTCAGTTAAAGATCTGGAGCGAGTTCTCTTGTGAGTGAAGTTGGAAGAAGAAGCTGGTGGAATTTGGTCAGAAATGATAGCCGTAGGACCAAAGTTATCACCACTGTGTCTGAACCCTTTTGTATTGGAAGGACCCAAAGTTGGAGAGTCTGCAATAGCAGATTCGTTGTCCCACTTGTTACTACTTTTGTTCTTGGTGGCTTTGAAGTCAGGTTCTTGAAATGGAATAGCAGATTGTGGTAACATGGTATCGTACAAGACGGAGCCGCGTCTAATTGGTAAACCATCGGCTTGGTTACGGTGATCGAACAAACGTTCAGTCTTCATGGAGTTGTGAGAGTTAGTACGGGCAATTGAGTGCTCATCGTTGTGATGGACTGGGGCTTTCTCCTCATGGGAGTGTAAGGATTCGTGTTCGGACATTGTCTAGTTGAATTGAGTGGAAAGATTTGGAATGAGATTTGCTGTTGTTTTGGAATAGCTATGGGACTTCGGTATATGTGCTTTTTTATAGTGTGTTTTGATAGGAATTGTGAATTTGAATGAGCTATTAACTAGCTAGATGGCTCTAGTTTAAGATGATTATAGTCTTAAGCAGCAGCGGCACATAAATGGTGGGACTGCTCCAACAGTGTTGATTGTTAGGGAGATAATATCAGAGAAACAATGAAAATTCATCAAAGGAGACCGGAAATAGGCGAATGGTTGTCTAACTTCCTGTTAATAATATTTAGAGTTGGTAATAACAGTGATAACACAACTAAAGATATTTGATGAGATAGAGGAAACAGTACGTTTGTATCTGAAGGTGGGCGGTTAGTTAGTAGTTCTTCTTTCTTTATATATTTGTGTATTTTTTTTAAAATTTTCCTGCTACCTACGCAAGCTGCGCACTGTGTGCTGCTGCAACCGTTTCGAAAAAGAAATTTCGCATACAAATTAATTATTAGACGAATGAGACAAGCAACCATATTCGGCAAGAACAAGCCGTAGCCCGCAAGAATTAAGGCGCGGAAAACGTGGCTGAATTGATGAGGCTTGAGGCTTGATTCTTTAAATCGGCAAATGAGGACTTCATCTATCTTCATGACAAAATTTTAAGGATCTTGAGTCTTGATACTTGATGGTTTTTACTCAGGTTATGTGATCATATGTGCCTTTCAATTCAGTCTATAAACATTCGATATCTAACTGTATATACCAATCAGTTCTTGTTGTTCTTTCTCTTCTTGGACTTCTTGTTGGATAGTTCAACTGTAGACTTTCTGTCAAGAGGGATGACAATTTCGTTTTCATTTTCAACTTCTGGACCATTTTCATTATGGAACACCTTCTTTCTCCACTCCTTCAAGTGCTTGCTCTTGGCGTATTTTCTCTTATCCTTCATCCTCTGTTCCTTTGGTCTGTATGGGGCAAACTTCTTTAACCCTATGAATTCGTTCAATTCACCATCATCGGCAATCAAGATTTCACGAGTTGTTAAGCCGAAAGATTCTGGGGAGACCTCACGGTATCTGAATTTGACTTCGGACTTGTCCTTTGAGCGACCACGTTCTGGCTCTTCTTCTTCTTCGACACTGTCAATGATCTTCAACTTGTTCTGTTGGATGGCTTTTTCAGCAAGATCTTTGATCTCCTTCTTTTCCTTCTTGGCAGATTTCTTCTCCTTGTGTTGGTCCTTCTTTGATTTCTTCTTTGGTGGTTCTTCGGACTCTTCGTCCTTCTCTTCCTCGTCGGCGTCTTCGTTGGTACCTTCTTGTTCAAAATCTTCGGTGTGTTCCTCATCATCGTCGTCATATTCACCGCCCATCAATTCGTCATCATCGTCCCAAGTTGGCTTGCCAGAGTCACCATTGTAAAATTCATCATTGAAAACTTCGGATAAAACTTCGTCCCATTTGGAATCGTCAAAATCCTTGTTCAATAAACTATCGGTCAACTTCTTCACCAAATCTTCGCTCAAATCAGCGCCATACTCCTTCTTAACTTGTTCCAAAATGTCAGCTAACTTGTTAATCTTCTCAGTGGTTTTCTTACTTATCAACTTTTCCTTTTGTTTCTTTTTTTCTTGCTTCGCGGCTCTTTCTTCTTCTCTTTTCTTTCTTCTACCGTTCAATTCATTTCTTCTGACTGTGGCTTGTGTACGGGCATAACTGACAATTTCGGCAGAGTTGGCGTCTTCATATCTGAAGTTGTAGGCGTTTTCAAACTTATCAGCAGCGTCATCGAATTCCTCATCGTCCTTTTCAGTGCCATCCAAATCGATGATCTTGTCACCTTGGTGTGGAATCCAAGCTTGTTGATTAGCGAACTCTTGAAGGAACTGCTCTTCGTCCTTTGTTGGATCTGGAAGAACCCTTGTAGGGGCTTGGCCTTCAGTTGCGGTTTTCTTCAACATGAATCCATCATCGTCTTCATCTTCTTCGTCTTCGTTTTCATCCACATCATCGAAGGCCTTCTTAATGTCAGACAGTAACTCGTTACGTTCTTCTTCTCTTTCTTGGGCATAAGTCTTTGGAGCATTTTCATCGTGGATTTCATCAATTTCCTTCAAGGCATCACCGGATAATAAGTTCATTCTGTGGTAATCTTTCAAGTAAATTGGCTTTTGCTTTGGATCCTTAGACTCGGCAGTACCAACTTCGTCACTGAAGAAACGCACGTTTGGATCGAACAATGCCTTATCGTTCTTCTTGATGGCTTCTAACACTTTGGTGAACCCTTCTTCGACGTCTTCAGTGATTAGCTCACCAAAGTCATCTTCTTCTTCACTAGTTTCACTGTCAACTTCAGAATCAAACTCCTCTTGGACTTGTTTTTGGATCTTCTTTTCAACTTCTTCGTCTTCTTCTAACTCTTTTAGCTCTTCAGGAGAAAGTTTGCTCAATTGTTCAGCTTTGGCTTTTTCTTCGGCCTCACGGGCAAGTTTGGTGGCGGACTTCTTTCTGGCCATTTCGTGATAATATTTGAATTCTGATGGATACCTGAAGCCTTCGTTTAATGGAAATGCAAGGAACTAAACTCAGCTCAGCTCAGTTATTCTAAAAAATTTATTCCCAGCCAAAATTTCCTGCAGCTAATCGCGAATTTAGATCCGTCGTGCCCGTTCCCAATTTGTAAACAATAGTTAAGCCTGCATAGAAATATTCAACATTAGGGAGTTTGACACAAAAGTGTAAGTTGTTACCGGCTACTAGATCAGAGATCATAAGTTTGGGAACTTTAATTTCATCACCGTCCCGATTATACAAAGATTATTCACATTTTTGAATAAAACTTTTGCTTGATTCAACAAACTACAAGCTACGATTCATCACCTCAGTTTGACTTTCAAGGACTACGCTGTATCATTTGCTAGATTACATAGTCGCTATACATTCAATTAACGTGCAAACCAGCTCCTCCTGTTCCAGTCTTGTACTTAGAAATCAACTACACTCAGCTTTTTTTTGTTAACTTGATCTTATTTCCCCATCGTTTGTCCTATACTTTCCCCTTTTCTAAACTTCAAATGAGATTAGACCCTGTTCTCAACGCAAACTGTTGTTCTATTGCCAATTATCACAACCACCACATGATTGAATCTTTTCCTTCCAGGGAGTACAAGTAAGTATACAAACATCGCCTAATCTGATTTTTTTTTTTTACCTTGAATCACTTACTAACATATGGCTTAACGCTACAGTTTCAGATCAGATGTCCCAGCGGATCATGAAACTGCATTAATGGCTACGGTTGATTGTGATTTCCCTTTCAAGAGGGCTCACACTCCTAAACTGACTTTGGCAACAATATATCAACATCTAAGAAACCCACACTTGTCTGCCCTCAAATCCCCTGCTAACCAAATTGCTCTCCCACGCGACAAAAGCTACAATACTATGAAAGACCTCGATTACTATTTCCCATACGACTACAATAACCTCAAAGTTGTCTACGAGCATGATGAACTATACCTTCATTCTGAAGCTCATGATAAGGCCGTTGAGGTGCCAAAGCTGACCCCGTTCTCATCTCCGAATAATCCAACAACCGTGGGCCTGGTTCTGCCACATTGTTACGGTTCTAATGAGGACCATTATTGGCATAAAATGGTTAAGCCTACGCAGCAATCTCCAACTTTGGCTAAGATAACACAGCACGTTGGTTATGATCCAAGTACTAACACAAAGAGGATTTCCTTTGAAGAGTCTGACGGCAGACAAAAAAGAAGAAGGTTATAATATCTATATCCAGCATTCTACATGGAGGGAGATATCACTACTTGAAGTACAAACTACAATACCGAGAAAGAAAGGATATTCATATAGGGAATGTTTTCGAACACATAAGATAAATTAGATGTACATTTTGTAAGATTTGAAAGATATTTATAAATTAACCAACATTATTGAATAATTTATTCGTCATCTTCTAAGGTTTGAGCGGCAATACGATCTAAATCTCTTTGACCGTTGTCGGAGATTCTTCTACCACCCTTTGGAGAGATTTCTAAGACACCAATCTTTTCTAAGGCTTGTAAAACTCTTCTGTTAACGGAACCAGAGGCATCGGCGTGTCTTTGTGGTCTACCACCTCTGTTGATGGCACCACCATACAACTTGTTTAACTTACCAACACCAACTTGCTTTCTCAAGTAGATGTGTCTGGCAGCAGAAGCAGCACGCTTGTAGAACCAAGTTTCAGATTCTTGTGGTGGTAATTCGTTACCGGCAGAGGTCTTGACTAAGTCAACGTAACCTGGAACTTCTAACTTACCTTGTCTTTGTAAGAATTGAGCGTAAGCGTTGATGAAATCTTGAGCTGGAACGTCTCTGTTAGAATAAAAATGTTAGTATTACAGGCTCAAAGGTTCATTACGGGGTTCCATAATATCTGTCCAGTATTTCATTCTTGCCTGATTTCATTATTGGGAAGTTGGTAATATGGTATTGCTTGGTCGTTGAATCTATTCCTATAGTATCCCTTGTGTGGAAGCTTTTGTGGGCATCCCTTTTGGTGGGGTTTGTACTAAAAGATCATAATTCATGAACAATATTCTGGTTGAGTCTTTCCCGTGGTTCCGTTGATATGATTCGTTGTTCTTTAAGGTTACAGTAATGCTGTTGCTGATTATTATTATGATTTATGAGGAGAATTATCAAAGAGTATTATCGTGGATAATTCGTGATTCATTGGTAACATTGAAATGTATTGATAGACTTGTTTTCTTGAAATAAAATGCTGATTCGTAATGAAGGACTGGAGAATGAAACATGGACAGGTTTATTCCATCAAATAGACGTACTTAACAGAAACACCTGGCATTTTGAATGTGTGATATGGAAGCTACCTATTAACCCACTATTATAACACGTATGTATGGGTTGATGTGTGTGACTTTTCAACTTTTGATATTTCAAAATTTTGTCTGACTTTTTCCCAATATCCTAGCCTGATTCGGCAATAAGCGCGTGAATTTGGCATATTGTAAAACTTGTTCGCGCACTTTTGGAGACCGAAGTTCTTGTGCTTGAGTCGTTTTTCTGGAACATGAATGAGTGTTGGACAAGTTTTACACGGAATTCGCGGAAATGTTCGGATGTTTTTCCATCCAGGGGTTAGGGTTAGCCAAACTTACGAACATGTGACTAGGGCAACTTCTGATTTCCTCTATCTGATAAGAAATACACATGATCAACTGTGGGCCGTACCACTTCGTATAGTCCTGAAAGTAAACAAGAACGCGTGCCACAAAAATGAAAGATCATGACTTGACCCTTCAACCTTACTGTATTACTAAGGTATCGTTAGTGTTCTGGACTTTAAAACTACGGTTTTCTAATTCTAATGTGATTGAAAATTTTGGGCTCAACTACTCAATGAAAATCAGTTCCATTTAATTGAAGACCATCAGCCTTCCAACTTAGCATTCCCCTCCCTCACGCAACCTACTGTTATAATAATGCTTGACCTTCTCCCGGCAGATATCCTTCAAGATATAATCACTTTCACACATTCATCTACAAGACTACTGCCTCAATATGTATTTAGCCCTCAGAACCCTCTTGTTTCTGAACTACTGTCTGTTTCCACGCTCTTGAGAGAGAAGCTCCTTCCTATCTACATCAAAAACTATTCCTTGATCAGGCGAAGAGAGTATGAGATAAAGCCCCCTGAAAGAAGCTTACTTAGAGCTATGCTTTTGAACATCAAGGGCTGTGAATCATTCATCCGCTCATTGGAAATTCACACAAGTCAATTGTCTATACTAGACATGTTTCGAGGGGTCAAGTCGTTGAATGTGTTTGGCTTGATGAATGATAAATCAATTGATATTAGCCACCTAAGACAGTTGGAGCATTTAAGTTTCCTTTTACCTTCCTCTCCTTCGGTTGACTACAACTTCTTTCAAATAACCAGATTGGACCTTTTTATTGGGACGGATATACACAGTTTGACTCATCTTCAACTGCCGCTGTTGTTGGAGTTGAACATCACTACAACAGAACTATTCTCTTTGTTGATTTTGAATCCATTTGTGTCTCTGTTGAAACGTTTGGATAAGTTGGAAAGTATGGCTTTGTTAAGAAAGAGCTCAAGGGTCCAATCACGGGACAGTGCTGCTAGCATTCACCATGAACATGTGGATATCGAAGAGTTCTTTGATGCCCTCTCTGGGATGAAATTGAAGAAATTGACTATTGATTCAGCCATTATAAGAAACAGTTTTGACGCCATGTGTTTTACTACTGAGTTACCTGGGAAGTCAGGCGTGTCCAATTTGGAGTTTGAAATAGTTGAGCTGTCTTTCGTCAGCTTGAGCCCAATTGAACAAAGATTGACGACATTGGAGTTCCTTATTAGTCTACCTTACACGATCACGTCCATGAAGTTGATATATGGAGTGCAGATAGAGCTCCCTTACGACACGTCTTGGAAGTTCTTCGCTGATTTATTTCACCCTTTGATCAATGAAGAGCACGGTGAGAACAACTCCATTGACAGATACTCTTCTCTTAAAAGTATTGGGGCTGTTTATTCAATGATGGCCTGGAGCTTAACAGAGGATCAGCAGTTAGAGGAGTACCAATATGAAGGTATGGACATATTATCATATGAGACTAGACCTGGCTTGTTCAACCCTACCTACAAGAAAACCACTAAAGCTAACATTAAATTTGGTGCCAACTCCATTCAACTTATCAAAGATTTCAAATACGTTGATGAATACGATTCCAGGTTTTGGAGCATTGAAACTATATCAAAAGACTTAAAGAATTTCAGTAAAGTTTCTAGATCAATTCTCTGGGATCAGTGACCAGTTATGAGTATTAGGTAACGTGAAAAAAAATAAATGAACCTTTCTCTATTATAATCAAGTCTCAAGTGTCAACCGAACTGCGTACCGGGTAGCAGGAATTTTTAATCAAAGATACTACAAGAGCATAAGTTTAACAAGCACTATGATAGGGGACATTCAATAACAAAAGATATATACTTTTAAAAGTACACATATGCAAACTAATATACACCAACCATAGAAAACCCAATTTTAAAAGACGCAAGATAATAACAAAGATTAATTGCTTAGACCTTGAAACCTCTGGAGTTTCTCTTACCTCTAGCTCTTTCGAACTTTCTACCCTTGGACATGATTCTTGGGGCCTTGTTCTTGTGTGGACCGAAACCGAAGTGTCTAACAGCTTCTCTGGAGTTTCTTGGGCCTCTGACTAATAAGGTGTTTTGACCCTTTGGAGCTCTGACAGCCAATTGATCTAAAGTGATGGCTTCACCACCGTTCTTTAAGATGGTAGCTCTGGCACCAGCGGTGAATCTCAAAGCAGCAACGGTAGCCTTTGGGAAAGATAAGACTCTGTTGTCGTCGGTGACGGTACCGACAACAACGATGGTCTTTTCAGAAGCACCCTTTTGACCTAAAGCTCTGGAGATTCTGGAAACAGAAACTGGTGGTCTGTTGATCTTAGATAAGAACAAAGATCTTAAGACAACCTTGTTGAATGGAGCATCAGTACGACCTGTTAAAAACTTGTTAGTATCGGAAATTCTTTCTGCTCAAATGTCGCACAATATTGATTGCACTCGCAGAAAACGAATCAAGGGACCGCCAGAGTTCATATGATTAATGGTTCTGATTGTTCAGTGAAGCTCAGGGGATAAGAAAGATTATACTATCAGTATGTTCACTGAAAATCTTTGTATATATCAACCCATGAATGAAGACCATAAAAAATCTTCAAGACTTCCAATCTTATTGAACCAAACCGAAATGATCAATGGCGCAGAGGGAATAATCATATAGACTAACTTCTCAAATCCTCATGAAGCATATCAGAACCAGTTGTAAGTAATAAGGAGCCAGTCGAAACTGGATCTCAATATTGTATATCGACATTGAATGAAAAATTGAAGGATCACATACGAGCTAAGAAAGAGTATAACTTAACTAACAACTTTAAGTAAACGTTGTCGGACTTTGGAGCTTCTCTGTGACCGGATCTGGCGTGTTGCTTGGTGTGGTGATCTCTACCCATTGTGAATTGATATGAACTGAGGTTAACAAATCAAACAGATGTTAAGCGTGTATGTCGTTGTTGCAGGATTAGAAAAATTTCAACGTTTTTTTGTATTCGATAGATGCGTCTGAAAATTGGATGTTTCGCGACGTTTTCTCTTTGGGAGGGTCTTTCATGATGTTTGGATGTTCCGTCCAACAGTCACGACTTTTCCTGAGCCTGAGCAGCTGCACATGCACCGAGGTCATGTGATGGGGAAGCAGGTTTGAATAATTAATATGCCCGCAATTCTGTCATTTTCAAAAATGGAAATGGTTATGAGTGCAGATGACTGCCATCGAATCTCGTGTGAGTTTCCAAAGAAAATAGTTGTGGAATTGCTATACCCAGAGCGCTAGACAACGTGTAACTACTACGTATCTACCATCATTTGAAAGGTGAAGTATAATTAGCAGGATCTTTGTATATATTACTTAACAATGGATCAATTAATCAACCCGTAAGTGTACAGCTCACGTTTCTGCGAAACTCTTTGATCGACGAAGTACTAACAAACCGAATCCCAAACAGATCAATCAAGAACCCAAGAGGTATTCCTCAGGCTCCATTCATTGAAAAGATCACAGATTTTATCAAAGTTGACTCTGATTTCGAGAAGGTCATGACAGTCTTCCAAGAACGTTTACAACAATACAAATACATGGAACAAAGTAAGAAGAATGCAGTCTCCAATTTCGAAAAGAAGATCCCAGAAATGAACGAATCTTTAACAACCTGTCAGTACTTAGCTCAACAGAACCAAGAAGAAGATGCCGAACCATTGGAGGTCAATTATGAATTGAACGATACATTATACACAACAGCACAATTGAATGAGAAGACGGAGACAGTGTTGTTGTGGCTTGGTGCTGATATTATGTTAGAATACCCAATTGATGAAGCTATTCAATTGTTGACTGAAAAGTTGGAAATTGCTAAGGAAAGTTTGAAGATCAGCAAAGAGGATTGCGAATTTTTGAGAGAAAACATCACAACGATGGAGGTCAACACCGCTAGACTTTACAACTGGGATGTTGAAAGAAGAAAGAAGGAAAGGTTGTCTGACCAAACAAAAAATCTATCTATTAAATAAGAGCATCTATAGCCTATTTATTTATCTGTTATACTGGTTCATTGCATGTCAATACCTTCGATTTCCTCGTTGCTAACAAAGAACTTGACGAACTCCAGGCCCTTAACAGCCTCTTGTTCAACTTCTTCCGACCATAGACCTTGGAATTTAATGGCTTCTCTAGGCTTGATTGTCTTTCTACCATCCTTCAATACATACTTGGTGATACTGGTACTAGCAACAACACCATTGACCTTGACGAACTTACTGATCACAAAGATCCACTTCTCATCCCAACCAAGAATACGGGATTCAATGGCGTATTTTTCAAAGGGTTTAATCTCTTTCTTGAATGAAGTCCACAATGAAGCAACGGGGACAAAGGGAAATTGTTTGGATTCGGTTTGGTATTCAGTGAAGAATTTCTGTAACACTGATGTCATAAGTTCTGATCTGGCTATGTCTAACTCTTCGGAATAACAAGAGTTGGATTTGTGCAAGTAGAAATCACATTCCATTGGGGAATTGTATGTATTGTACTTTGACACTTCGAAAATAGATTTGGTTTCGTGTTTGTACTTGGAAACAATTTTGAATAAGTATAGTCTTTTGAAGAAGACCCAATAGATACGGAAATAGTATGCTAAAGGAAGTGATTTGTAAGTTGAAATAGCAAAGAGGGCTAATACCACCTTGGTGATTTTGAAGGCGATAGACA
The DNA here is from genome assembly GCA_030582275.1 of Waltiozyma pijperi. Taxonomy (NCBI): domain Eukaryota; kingdom Fungi; phylum Ascomycota; class Saccharomycetes; order Phaffomycetales; family Wickerhamomycetaceae; genus Waltiozyma; species Waltiozyma pijperi. The sequence goes on from JAKTWX010000073.1 coordinate 34,227, forward strand.
TGATAAATCACTGTATTGAGAGAATTCACTGTTCAGAATTGTATCTTCAAAATGGATGGACTTGTCGATTCTTGTATTCCTGGGAGTATTGGATTTCAACTGACGTCGGATGTTTAACGAATATGAATTTCGGAAAACCATATTATATTGTATATGCCTCGGCTAAACTTTTACGCGTATACTCCTAATCTCAAACATTTGGACAAATTAGATCAAAAACTCAAGACATGCGAGAATATGTGTCTTCGAGTCTTCGATTAAAAGATGTGCGGTCTTACGTCATGCATCATGCATCATGCGGGTCTTGAGTCTCCAAACTTGTGCAGCGGACTTGCATGAAGTGCCAAGCAAAGACATGCATGGAGTGAGAACTTCAAATTTTCAAATTTTAAGACAAATTAAATTTTGAATCTTAGGACAAAATGAACTTTGTCCTTGCAAATGGAGGGAATTATAATGAGTCTAAAAGATTCTAGATCGTTTGAAATTAATAAGTATTTATTTTCTCTTAAGTCCTTCATAAGCTATTGAAATGTTTGAGTCTTGAAAATTCAGCTTTAGTGTGGTTTGATTCCCCGGATAATGAATTTTGAACCGCGATGAAATGGAATTGCCTCATTTGGAAGTTTTGTGGAGTTTGGCAGATTTCTCCGATCAGCTTGGAACTTAATTATTCTTTAAAATCAACGGTAATATAAGTGAAAACAAAGTCAAGATTGTCAAGATCTTGAAGTGGATCGTATTTAAGTACTTTTAATAGCCTTTCGAGGCTCTTGTATGAGTTCATTAGACCTTTGACGTCTAGTATATCAGCTCAGAAGTCCGAACTTTTCAAATTCAGCAAAGTTGCAACAAAGGTACGCGGCGCGCTAACTATAAGATTTGACATGTATATGTAACATCATCGAATAAAAACTGGCGTAGCTGGCAAAGCTGAGATAAATATATGGGCAGGATATCCTTGAACTAAGTGAACCCCAAACACTCAATTAGTCGCTTTTGTTTCAGATCTGGTGACATTTAGAAAGTTGGAACACAAACAAAGCGACAAACAGACAGACAAAATGCTTGCTCTCATAGGGCACAGATTCAAGAAAATAAGGTTTCTCCTTCTAGTTATTGTCACTTTCACACTTCTGTTCTATTACTCTTTCCTCAATGAAGAATTTGAGCTCAATACGCATCTAGAAGAAGACGAGCTCCCTCTTGTGACCAATCCAAGCTCTTCAAAAGATCAGTCTGGTCAGAATCACTCACCAATCGCCCCAAAGAAAGGGTTTCAAGAAAACATTCCAGATCACCATCCTGAGGAAAGATTATCTGATCCTGATGTCTTGAAGATTAAGAATCAGTACTTCCCGTTGTACGGTAAGGAGCAGACCCAGGGGAGAAAGAAGGGGGAATTGCCATCAGACTACTTTGAAGGACAGAAGTCTTTCAAGTTGAGAGATTGGAAAAAGAAGGAGAGATATCCAGTTGGTAAGGAGAACTATCATAAGATTCCTAAGTTGTTGAAACCTACGGACTATCCAACGATACAAGCACAGGTTTTCACAGATGATGGCCAGCCAGTTAAGGAGAAGCTCCAGCGTATCAAGGCAGTTTTTGACAAATCTTGGAAGGTCTACAAAGATAACGCGTACGGTCATGACGAGGTCACGCCTATCACAGGACAACCTTCAGATCCATTTAATGGCTGGGCTGCCACTTTGGTTGATACTTTGGACACGTTGTTGTTGATGAACGAGAAGGACGAGTTCAATGAGGCTGTGGCCTTCATCAAGAAGATCAATTTCAAGCAATCGCTGCGTGAAGATATTCCAATTTTTGAAAATGTCATTAGAATCTTAGGTGGGTTGATCAGTGCCTATGATTTATCTGCAAATGAGGTTCTTTTGGAATCTGCCACAGATTTGGCTGGTTTGATAATGGAGGCCTTTGACACTCCAAACAGAATGCCATTGTTATACTATCAATGGCGTAATCCAGTTCAAAATAGGTTTGCCTCAAACGATGCTTATTTGTCAGAAGTCGGTTCTTTAGGTTTGGAATTCTCCAGATTGTCCCAAATCACAGGCGATATGCAATATTATGATGCCATCACGCGTATCACGGACACTTTTGAACGATCCAAGAAGAACTTCTATTTGGATGGCCTTATTGCTAATGATTTGGATCTCTCCGGTTGTACGGTTTTGAACAAAGTGCAAATCGATCAAGGTTCCCATCTGAATAATCCAAACGTTATCAAATCTATCACCAACGGCAGATACATACACTGCCTCAAGAACGATGAGGTGCATGCCAAGAGCTCAATACAGTACTACTCTATGGGGGGTCTTGCTGATTCCTTTTATGAGTATTTGCCAAAGATGTACCACTTTTTGAGGGGTGAAATCAAGTCTTCCACTGTTTATAAGGACTTCTACCTTGGAACTATTCAGAGCATTAAGGACTTCATGATTTTCAAGCCAAAGATCCCACAAGTGAACCCAGACATCCGTTATATTTCTTCCATTGCTGTCAGGAATACCTCAGCGGGGATTTTGGAAATCACTCAGGATTTAGACATGCAGCATCTAACTTGCTTCGCTGGTGGTATGATTGCCCTTGGGGCCAGATTGTTTTCCAGACCAGACGATATCAAGCTTGCAGAGCAAGTCACTCTTGGTTGTTATGATCTCTATAAGAGACTTGGTGTGATGCCTGAGAGAATCACAGTTGATAAATCCGAGTACGCTGAAGACGTTTATGATGAAGCTAAGAGAATCAAACTTATCGAGCAAATCCATGATAATTCGGGTCCAATTAAAACAATCCATGATGGTCGTGGCTCCAATGGTTTGGTAAGCGGTGGGTCCGCAGAAAGAAAAAAGGTTGGTAAGAAGAATGAAAAGCAAAAAAGAGGCACAACAGCTGATCCAATCGAAGCTGAGTTGAAATCCAAACTCACAGAGCCTGATGACATCATCCCAGATAACGGTGAGATTCCTCCTATTTCTATCGCTGCTTTCGATGACTCCGAAGTCACAAAGAAAAGTAAACCGGTCATTAGAGCCAAGTTACCGTCCTCGATTGATCCCAAGCTAAAGAACCAAGACCTTCTCTGGGTGAACGAAATGAACCCTACGTACATTCTCCGCCCTGAAGCCATCGAGTCCATTTTCTACATGTATCGTATCACTGGGGATGAATCCTGGAGAGCTAAAGGTTGGGAGATGTGGCTTAATATTGAAGAGAATTGTAAGACTTCCTCCGGGAGATATGCTTCGATCTTGGACATCACTATTCCTTTGGATGATGAGGTGAACAGAGTTATGGACTCTATGGAATCGTTCTGGTTTGCTGAGACTTTGAAATATTTCTATTTGCTTTTCGATAGTGCTGATTCTTGGAGTTTGGATGATGTTGTCTTGAACACTGAAGCTCATGCTTTCAAGTTGGTCAATTAGTCTTTTCCAGTATCTTATCTAGACCCGTTGTGGCCCAGATGACACAGTTATATATTTATTTTCGATTCCAGGAGTTTTGATTTGCTTCAATTACATATTTTTACGGTTCTTTTACGTTTATTTGATCCTCTACGTCAAGTCTGTGACATTTGAAATATTTACTAATATGTGCACGTGATGAAATATTAGGGCTTTTTCCTGGTGGAGATCTTGTCTGTGGCGCATAACAGCTAGGCTGCTGTCAACTTCGAAAAGAACACGCGTCCGACATCTTACAGCATGGTTCGTTCGTCTAGGAATTAAAACAAGCCATAGATCTCTCCATTTAATCTAACCCTGTTCTTTGACGTTGTCCACAGTATACAATAGACAATTGACTCCCTGCTTCACTATCCCCGTTTATTCATCGTGTTACAGCTGCTATGTCAAAGGCTAAGATATCTACAGGTAGATCAAGCACCGCCCCAGAAGACCAACAGTTGAAGAGTCGAGCCAGTGTCTCCACTGATGACTTGATCTCTGAATCTGAAGCTGAAGGCGATACTGATGCTCAATTAGAATCTGACGACTTGCAGAAAAAGGACTCTTCCACAACAACAACAACTACAACAAAATCTCCTTCATCATTATGCCAAATAATTGCATTCCTTACACTGATCGAACCATACGTATCCACCGTTTTTTACACATTCCTGTCCTATTACATTCGTTCTTATAAGATTGACTTAGCCAAGAAGGTGATCTGGGATGAATCACATTTCGGTAAGTTTGGTTCTTACTACTTACGTCATGAATTCTATCACGATGTGCATCCTCCATTAGGTAAGATGATTGTTGGTCTTACTGAATATCTTTCCGGATGGGATGGTGAAGATTTTGCTTTTGAATCTGGGAAGGCATACCCAGAAACTTTGGACTTTGTCACTATCAGAATGTTGAACGCTCTCTTCAGTTTGGCTGTTGTCCCTGTCGCTTACTGGGCTGCTAACACTTTGAGATTGCGTCTTGTCAGTGTTCATTTGGTCACTATGATGGTTTGTTTGGAGAGCACGTATATCGCCTTGGGTAAGTTCATTCTTTTGGACTCCACTTTGTTGTTCTTCACCGCTACTACGTTCCTCACTTTTGTCAAGATCCATGACTTGAACCAAACCGGGAAGGAATTCACCACTGCTTGGTACGTTTGGTATGCCCTTACCGGTATCTCTATTGGATGTGTCTGTTCTGTTAAATGGGTGGGTCTTTTCGTCACCTCTTTGGTGGGTCTCTACACCGTTCATGAGCTACTGGAAAAGTTCTTCCTGAAGTCCAAGGGCTTTACATGGAGGAGATACTCTCAACATTGGGCTGTTCGTATCGTCACATTGATTTTCATTCCAGTGGCAATTTACTTGATCTGTTTCAAGATCCACTTTGCCCTTCTTTACAAGTCCGGTACCGGTGACAGTTCCACTTCAACTTTGTTCCAGGTTAACTTGGAAGGTAACAAGATTCTCAACGGTCCACGTAACGTCCAATATGGTTCTGAATTGACTATCCGTTCTCAAGGTCAATCTCCAAATTTGTTACACTCCCACACTCAAATCTACCCAGAAGGTTCCAACCAACAACAAATCACAGCATACGGCCATTCAGATGGGAACAACAACTGGATTGTCAAGTATTCCCGTTCCAATTACACCAACTTGGAGGACTTGGAGTCGCATCCATTTGTCAAAGACGGTGATATGATCAGATTGTCTCACAAGTTCACCAATGCCAATTTACACTCTCATGACATTCAAGGTCACGTTTCTAAGCAATTCTACGAAGTGTCTGGTTATGGTAATGAAGAAGTTGGTGATGTTAAGGATGATTGGGTTGTTGAAATTGTCGAACAAGTTAAATCCGGTAATAAGACGTACCCAAAGGAAGATCCTTCTTTGATCCATCCAATTTCTACTTCTTTCCGTCTAAGACATGTTGATTTGGGTTGCTACTTGGCCACCACTGGTAAGGCTTATCCAGCTTGGGGGTTCAAGCAGTCTGAGGTCATCTGTAAGCCAAGCTCTAACTCTTGGCTCTCTCGTCGTGATAAGTCCACTTGGTGGAATGTCGAGGATCACATCAATGAGAAGCTTGAATCCGATGACAACTATATCCCACCTTCATCTTCATTCTTCAGTGATTTTATCTTGATCAACTTCGCTATGGCTTCCTCGAACTCTGCTTTGGTTCCTGACGAGGATAAGTTTGACGTCTTGTCGTCCAAATGGTGGGAATGGCCTTCCCTTTACAGAGGTTTAAGAATGTGTGGCTGGTCTAACTTCGACATCAAGTACTTCCTTATTGGGAACCTCTTCAACACTTGGGGTTCATCATTTGCTGTCGTCGTGTTCTGTGCTTACACTGTCTATCTTGCTTACTCTTACCAACGTCAAACTTTGAACTGGAGCTACGACCAATACTGGAAGTTCTTGATCTGTGGTATCTACCCATTATTCGGTTGGATCTTACACTTCCTACCATTTATCATCATGGGCCGTGTGACTTATGTCCATCATTACGTCCCTGCTTTGTTCTTTGCCATGTACGTCATGGTCTATGTCATTGAACTGTTTGCCTTCAAGTTGAAGGTTTGGTTCAGAGTTCCAATCTACGTTGTTGCCTTTGCTGTGCTATTTTGGACTTTCTGGAAGTACCGTATGTTCCATGTTGGTATGTCTCAACCTGCTGAGTACTACAAGGACTTGGCTTTGTTGAAGACTTGGAGAGTCTTTGGCAACTAGCGTATTATTGTATAAAGAAAAATTTTATTATAGAGAAACTATACTTGTCTATTATTTGGAGTACTGACTAGCCAAAATCTCGTCAAAGAGCTTATCACTGTTGAAGTCCTTAGTACCGATGAACTCATTCCATAAGACTTGGATCTTGAAAGAGAGGTAGTTCTTCAGATTGTAAGGCAGGTCGATGTAACTTTGGAAAATGAACTTCAAAGCATCCCAAACAGCGTTCAATTCCTCCTTGAACAAATCGTAAAATGTGGCGTTATCCCTTTCAAAAGACTCGTCAAAGACATTTCCAATGTTTGGCTCTGAAACTGGGGATTGTGGCTCCGATTGGTATTCGGCCTCAGCTTGCTTTGCCATGTCCTTGAAAGCTTGGGCCTTGTTGAAGTTCTCAATGGATTCGATCGATTTGGTCAATCTATCAAAAGTGTTGAACAAACTGGCAATTTCCACCTTCTTCAACTGCTTCAAGTCCTTCATGTTGTCATTGAACAAGATCTTCAAAGCTGTGGCATAACCGGTGGATTGGATCTTACCCCATAAACGACATCTATCACATGTGACACAATCCATCAATCTGGTGACGTTTTTGAACTTCATCTTGAAATCTTCCTTGACGTTGACATCACGGAACATGACCTTTTCATTGAAAATGTCCAGGCCTGTTGGGAACTCTCTGACAATGGACTTGATTTGCTTCTTGATCTGAATATCGTTTGATTGTTGGAACTGGTTGAATTGGTAGTTCTTCAAGAACGGATAGATCTTCAAGACGGAACGCAACATGAGGGAGTAGTTGAAGTAGATGTTGGAGATTCTCTCTGGGTAGTTCCCAACCTTGAAGTTGAAAAGCTCCAAATTAGGCTCCCAGGTGTTGCTTTCGTTGTTGTAGTATTCATTGGATAAATGTGTGGAAACAGAGCTGTGGAAACCGGAAATGATGTCAAAGAACACCTCTTGTTCAATAGGACACTCACCGTCCAACTGGTTCTGGTAGATCATACCCCAGATGTTCTTCTCTGGCGTAGGAACATAGCCTGTGAATCTCTCTGGGTTCTTGGAGAGATCGATAATAACACCGTCTTTAGGATCAACAAGATCGCACCAGTCTTCAGGGTTCTCTATCACTTCGTCCTTTGGACATAAGGAGTCTAGGAAGGAGTCTTCATTGATGTCCCCTAGGCCCTGGTCAGCAACGTCGTAATTGAAGTTCTCTGAGTGAACGTCCAAGTCCAATTGGCAACCGGGACTGAAGCAGATGGATTGGCATTCAAAGAAAGGACAGTTCATCTCTAACTGGAATTGATAGTGCTTGAAGTAGTCTTCATTGATCAATCTGTGCACCTTGCTGCGAATCTTGTTGTTGAGAGTGTTGATCTGCTGATATGTCAAATCACAACATTGTTCGTTGATTAGAGAGTTGGGCTTGATTTGAAAAATATCGGAGGGTTCAGAAGCTGTAGCCGCTATCAGACCTAAGAGTGGGGCGACACCTAGTATGCTCTTGACTGACACCATTGTGTGTATGAGAGAGATGTGAAGTGAGTCTGTTGAGTGTATTTATACCAACGTGAATTGAGTTGGAGTATACTGTTCAAGCTGTTGATGCAAGTACAGCTGTGCTGAAGATATGTGGTTTTTGTATCAACGTGTTAAGCTATTAATATTTGTAATGTATGTCAGCCAACTTCCGATGGCAAAATGTATGGAACTGTACAGCCGCTGATATTGAAATCTCGATTCTCAAATGCAGAGTTGAAGACCGAGTTGTGTTTCGGTTTGGAAAACTGGACTTATGTAAGCGAAATGGCTCTGGGCTCTGATGAGGAAGGTTCTTGTGATGATCGATAGTTCAAGATACTCTTAATGGTCTTGGAAGTTGTTTTATAAGCAATTTTGTCCCGTAGTGTATACGTGTTCTTTCATGATTCATAACCGTTCGCTGTACATTATGGTACGTTATTGCACAGTCGAACACAGAACACGTACTACTACCAAAGTTTATTACTAATACACATATTTGTTATTAATTTGGTGGCAAAAATGCACATCTAAAACCCTTATTAACTTGATCGTGCACAGCCCTCATTAATGATGCCTGTTTTTCCAACTTTTATCATATGATTGATGCTTTCTCCTTCTAGAATGTTCTTCAAGAGTACTATGATTCAAAATTGAAGCGATTGAACTATCTGATACGCCAGGTCCTTTAAGTATTCTCCCTCTGTGTTGAACCCTTTCATGTATATGCTACCTTTTGGAAGATTGAACCTTTGGATTAGCTGATTAAACCTCTCTTCATTACTAGCTTTGACGCCTCTGTCCTCCACTATAATCAGAAAATTCTTGAAGCTACCGTTCAAGAACACATTGACGGCTCTAACAACTATCTCTCCATCCATAAGTTCGTAACTGTATCCATTCTCCACCTTCAACGTTTGTCTCACAAGCCATAGACTTTGAAACTTACTCAATATTATAGAATCCAAAGAATCACCGGTACCGGAAGCAGCGCCACTTTCTAATAAGGCTGAAGATGGAGAGGACTTCGATATGATGGCTGTGTTTTCAATTATTGTAACATTAGAGCTGTTCTCATGCTCAAAGTTGATATTGAAGAGAAATGATGTTTGATTTGAAACCGATTGAGAATTATTACTTCTGAAAACTTTCAAATCAAATGCCCAACGTTCAAGAATCTTAGGCACTTCTAAGACCATCTGATCATGGAAGGTAGAAAGTGATGTGGTTGATGCATTAGCGACTGTGATGACTGCTGTCTTTGGCATTGTTTTGAATTGTAAGTGATGGAAGTATTTGTTGAAAATAAGCTCGAGGCTGTAGAAATCAAAATACACGTAGAGTTGTTCTTCATACAAATAAATTCCATGCACCCATGAGTTCTGCCGATTTAAAGCGTGGAAAAATGTCCTGGGACCGGCCACTCGGGACATTTTTGAACGAAATCCTCAAATGCTTTGAGGTGCATGATGCATGTCCCAAAATTCGGAAATTTATTAAAATCGCGTCCTGAATTTTCCGCAACTGTTCAAGCCCAAAGCAGCGACGTCATCAAGGACAAGACAAAATGAAAACTAATAAAAGACTTTAGATAATTTTCAAACTACCACCGTCGAGGAACTAAGCACATGTTGAAAAAAAAAGATTGAGAAATGTACTTATGTGACGGCCCGTTCAACGTTTCGTATGAGAGTATATGTCAAAATCAAAATCAAATACTATTCCAAATTAACATCTACGAACTTATCATCAACAATTTTGCAACACTTTCAAAGAAAAATGTAATTTGTAAAGATGATTGATAGATGGAATTATGATCTTAAAAGCATATAAACACTGATATAACGTATCAGACAAGCTTGCGGAGATTCATTCATGTGAAAAGTTGAAGTATCTGACCTTTTACTATACCTTTCTTCAGAAAGTTAGAAAAACTATCTCAGTCCACGATCACCAAGTGCCTCTAAAGTCCTTCTGATTTGTTGAATCCTTTGGAAACTTGCTTCATACAAAATAAGTTTCATAGATTTGTAATCCCCCTTGACGATTTACAAGTTTTTTTTTTTTTTTTAACTAAAACAGATTTGTATTACAAAAACAGACACACTGAGCCATGCCCCTTAGTTGTTCTCTTTTGCGGGTCAAAACCTAGTAATGCCTTTCTGCGCATTATAAGGAGACAATCTTTGGGATACCTTGATTATTGGACTGACGGAGGGTTGATTGTTAAGACACTGAGCACGCCTTTAGATCTCTAAAACTTCTTATTTTATTAAACATACTTATTATACAATGTGGTGTAGGTTCTGTACCAGATCTCACAAAATGGGAATCTCTTTATATATAGGAGATCCAGCAGCCGACGATCTCGTCGACGTGGTCTGTTTGAACCTCAAAACCACATAGCCTCATTTCGACACATCTGGTCTGGAACCCTTAATTAAGATCACGTGTCTCTGACCTTGTAGGGTATCCAGATCCACATTCCTTACACGCATAATAAAAAGCTCGTGTGGCGTAATGGCAACGCGTCTGACTTCTAAGAAAGTTAGTTTATCAGAAGATTCTGGGTTCGACCCCCAGCATGAGTGAGCTTTATTTTTTTTCATAGGCTGCATGGAATTGACCATTTTGAAGAGGGTTGAGATTGGTAGGAAAGGTATACAAATATCGTAAAGTTAACTGAATTGCGGGCCAGAAGGTTTCTCAAGTGGCTTTGTGTTTTTTTGGCCCCAGTGTGGTTCAAGCTTGGCAATGGGAATTGTTGTTATTGTAATGAAATTTGAAATGAGCTATTTGTCGAAGATGAGGATACTGAATGAAAAATGAAAGAAATGGTACGAGTCAGGGAAGTTTGTAACTGTTTCATTTGGGTTGTGTAATATGGTGTTGTCAATATGTTACTAAGACAGCTAGGCTTGAAATGTTTTGGACATGTATCCTAACGTACGTGGGCGCACAGACATGCAGTATCATGGGGTCATAGTTGCAAAAACGGTATGAAAAGTGCTGCAGAATTGGAGGCCGGGTGGTCTAGTGGTATGATACCCGCTTTGGGGGAGACTATCGCGAAATTTTCGGCGATTTTCAACTTTAAAATATGCGGGTGGCCCGGGGTTCAATTCCCCGTCTGGCCCTTCATTTTTTTTGAATTTTTGAAACACGCAGGAAAAATCGCTCATGCGAAATTACAAATCAAGATATTCAATTATAATCGAAAAGACTGAATTAAAAATGAAAGAAAAGGTAGGAGGTAGGGACAGTGGTTAATGTTTCATTTGGGTTGTGCAATATGGTATTTGTTAACCAAACGAAGATGTTATGGAGTTGTGAAGGAGAGCGATGATATTATGCGCGGAAATCCAAAAGTGCAATATCAATATGGTCACGTGAAATAATTTGGATCATATATTAGATGAACTTATAAAAAAAGAACTTAATACGAAGAACAAAGGACTAGTAAAAGAATAATAACTGTGTTAAAACGAGAATCTTAAACCGATTTTCTGACTTTAGTCATAGAGGCATGAGCAGTACCATTAGTAGATTTAACAGTGATCTCCAAATAAAACTTGTTGACAGCAACAAAATTGTATACGAACTCTTCGGTAAAATGGTTGAAGAAGTCCTCTGCAGTTGAAACTGATGTTAACCAATCTAAGAACTTCTGCTTAAAGTCAAAATTTGAGTAAGAATTGATAAGAGACAGTATAAGAGATGTGATTGAGGAATCAGAAGTTTTGGTGATGTTATTCAAATCTTTTATATATTAAAAACAGCTAATATATATATTTTTTTAATATCATGATATAACGTTATTAAATATAATATTTATAATGACGTTAATTTCAGACGTATATATAGCTGTTATACTTAATTTAAAAAATTAATAATTATTTATATATTATTAATCTAAATTGTATATAATAGTATATATAATATCTTAATATAGTTTAAAAATTTTTTAAAAAATATTATAAGCTGGTAGCGCGCCGCGCGCTAATATAATTTATTATAACATGTGTGTAATCTGAAACCGGTAGCTGCTACTCATATAATCATTCTATCATAAATTATATAAGCTCTCTTTGTTAGGGAACAGATCGAGATGATAGGCTACCTTCCCAAAGAGGAAACACAGCCGGATTGGTTACAACCTACAAGATATGTTCACGTCTCTCCAGATCTTCTATAAAGGAGAAGATTCCCTGTTCTTTTACTTAGCCTGTTTTTATTATAGCTCTAGATAGTATTTTATAAAGCAAGTCAAAATGAGGTACAAATCCTATCTATACAACTGTAGACAGGTAGTCAACCTCAATATGGAGGTCATAACAATCAACCGTTTCTACTCCACCCTTATCTTCTTTGTCGTTGTCATTATGTTAATTTCCCCAGCTGCTGCTATCTGTGACAATCCTCCGGTTTATTTCGATTGGACTGAAGACGATTGGAATCAAATAGTTTCAGGCTCATCCAGCCAAGTGTCCCATCGACTTCACACTTGTGCCTCTAGCTCCATCCCTTCTATCACCACTGCCATTTCCTTTGTCTCTGTCACTGTCACTGTTACTACCACCACTGCCATCGTCGCTACTTTCCAGGATGTCCCTAATACGGTCTCTGAGTTGCTTCCTGCTGTTGCTGTTGCTAGTTCCGCCGCTGTGCGTGACACATCTGTTTGGTTTATTGCTGTGACTGATTTTATGATCTGGTTGGTTGCTGCCGGTTTGGAAATAT